>CM056052.1:262587808-262821320 GCA_029574335.1 Rana kukunoris | reverse complement strand
CAAACCTTGCCCGGTGGTTGTGGGGGTTGGGGCAGGAGGCTTATCGAAATCTGGAGAAGACCTTTAACAAAGGGGCCCCCCAGATCCCGGCCCCCCCCCTGTGTGAAATGGTAATGGGGTACCTTGTACCTCTACCATTTCACGCTGAAAAAAAAAGTGTCAGTGTAAAAAAGACAAGAGCCGGTTTTTGACAAGTCCTTTATTATCTTCTTCTTCTTTCCTTCGGGTTTCTTCTTCCTCCTCTTCTTCTTCCTCTGCTTCTGTCTTGGGTCTTCTATTCCCGCATCTTGCCCGGCGTGTTCTTCCATCTTCTTCCGCTGTCCTTCTCGTCCGCATCTTCTCCTTCTTCTTCTTCTTCGCCGGAGCGCCGCTTCCAATTGAAATCCCCGCTGTCTGCCGGACCCGCCCCCCCTCTGACGCCACGGGCAAGCTCTTAGGAAAGTCCCCGTGTGGTGCCAGTGCGTCAGAGGGGGGCGTGGTCACATGTTCCAGAAAGGGGCAATTCAATTGGAAGCGGCGACTCTGGCAAAGAAAAAAGCCGCGCAAAGCTTCAAATTGAATTGGCCGCCCTCTGACATGTGACCACGCCCCCCTCTGACGCACTTGCAGCACACTCCTAAGAGCTTGCCCGAGGCGTCAGAGGGGGGGGGCGTGGTCCGGCAGACAGCGGGGATTTCAATTGGAAGCGGCGCGCTCCGGCGAAGAAGAAGAAGAAGAAGAAGATGCGGACGAGAAGAACAGCGGAAGAAGATGGAAGAACACGCCGGGCAAGAAGCGGGAATAGAAGACCCAAGACAGAAGCAGAGGAAGAAGAAGGAGGAGGAGAAGAAACCCGAAGGAAAGAAGAAAGAAGATAATAAAGGACTTGTCAAAACGGCTTCTCTTGTCTTTTTTACCCTTTACATTTTTTTTTCTCGTGAAATGGTAGAGTACAAGGTACCCCATTACCATTTCAACAGGGGGGGGGGCCGGGATCTGGGGGGCCCCTTTGTTAAAGGGGTCTTCCAGATTTCGATAAGCCTCCTGCCCGCAGACCCCCACAACCACCGGGCAAGGGTTGTGGGGAAGAGACCCTTGTCCTCATCAACATGGGGACAAGGTGTTTGGGGGGCACCCCAAAACACCCTCCCAATGTTGAGGGCATGTGGCCTGGTGCGGTTCAGGAGAGGGGGGGGGCCGCGCTCTGTCCCCCCCTCTTTTCTGCGGCCGGCCAGGTCAACGTGCTCGGATAAGGGGTCTGGTGTGGATTTTAGGGGGGACTCCACGCCATTTTTTTTTTTTATTTGGAGTGGAGTTCCCCTTAAATTCCACACCAGACCTGAAGGGTCTGGTTATGGATATTTGGGGGGAACCCACGTCATTTTTTTTAAAATTGATGGCGGGGTTCCCCTTAATATCCATACCAGACCTAAAGGGTCTGGTTATTGAATTTGGGGGGACCCCCACGCTTTTTTTTTGGTGTTTTTAATGAATGAATTCTCCTGCAAATTCCAAGAGCTGACAATTCATTATAGCCGCGAGTCAGTTTTAAATGGCTTTTTTCCTTCAGAATGTCATTTTTCACATGCTGACATTACACCCAGGGCCGCCATCAGGGGGGTACAGGCAGTACACCTGCAGGGCCGCCATTAGGGGGGTACAGGCATTACACCGCCCGGGGGTCCCCAGGGGCCCCCAGGGGCCCGGATGGGAACCACCCTAAAACAAAAAAAACAATTTTTTTTTTTTTTTTTTTTGTTTAAGGGCTCCGAAGGTCCCCAGGGGCCCGGAGGCCACTAAGGGCCCCAGATGGCAAGCCCTTTTTTTTAAATAAAATATATATATTTAAAAAAAAATATATATTTTTTTAATATATTTGTTTATTTTTTTTTTAAGGAAAGGGCCCAGAGGTCCCCAGGGCCCTGGAAGGCTACCCCCTTGTTTTTTTACTTTTTTTCGATAAATGTTATATTTAAAAAATATATATATATGTATTTTCTCTCTTTTGTATTTTTATTTGATAAAGAGCACAGAGGTCCCCAGGGCCCCGGATGGCTACCCCCTTTTTTATATATATTTTTCTTTATTTCTTATTTCTGTCAAAATTTTTGTAAAGGGCCCCCCGCTCCTCAATTTGTGGCACCACCCCCCCCCCCCCGCTTCTCAATTTCATGCGGCAGCACCCCCCCCGGTTCTCTGCTCCAGGGGGCCCATGCCTGAAGCTGTGTAAGGGGCCCCAAAATTCATGATGGCGGCCCTGTACACCTGTAAGGGGCCCGGGGGTCGGAGGTGCCCAGATGCCTGGAGGCCCCCCAGCGCCCCAGATGGTAACCCCCTTCTTTTTTTTCTGTATATATATTTGTTAGTGGTTTTTGTAGGATTTTTTATTAAGGGCCAATTTTTTTGGGAATTTAATATTTTTTTGCAGTCTGGAGGAGTCCCCAGGCCCCCGGGTGGCAACCCCCCAAATTTTTTGTTATTAAAGGGCCAATGTTTTGGTTTAGGGGTCTGGAGGTCCCCAGTGGCCTGGTCCCCAGTGGCCCGGAGATCCCCAGGGCTCCAGATGACAACCCCCCACCTTTACAAAAAAATCAAAAAAAAAACATATGATATATTTTTTGGTTATTTTTTAAACATATATATATATAATATAATTTTGAAAGCTCTCCAGAGGGCCCCTTTTTGCTTCTAAAAATGTTATAAACATTTTCCCCAGGTTTGTTACTTTTTACTTTAATTTCTTTTTTAAAGTGTATTTTGTGCGTGAAGTCGAGAGAGAGGAGCTGGACTTGCAATCGCCATCCTTCTCCATGCCCCCGGTGGCAATGGTGGGTGTGAGGGGGGCACTCACCCCACCTGCTACACTTGGGAGCCCGATGGGACAGAGGGACTCCCCCTATGAAGGAGTGTAGCCCACCCAGCCAGCCCTGTAGGTCCTTCACCTCCCTTTATTTTAGGAGACCTCATGGCCAAAGTGTGTGCAAGTGTGGTTTTTTTTTTGTGGGGGGGGGGGGGGGTGGGCATACTAAGCACAGGCGTACCTTGCATAGCACACCCACGGGAGCCGGGCTGACACCACCAAACTCAATTCACATGTAGCCGAGACCGGGATCCGAACCCTTGGCTGCAGAGGTGAACGGCTTGTCAGCGCAGTGCCATTCACGTTGAGCCACCACAGCTCCCATCCAATGTTATTTTTTTTTTAGATTTTTGGTAGTTATTTTTTATTAAAGGGCCCAGAGCTCCCAAGGCAACCCCCTTTTTTATTATTTTATATATGTAGATATTGTAATTTATTTTTCATTAAAGAGCCCAGAAGTTTCTTTTTATTAAAGGGCCCAGTGGTCCCCAGGGCCCCCGGATGGCTACCACCCTTTTTAATATATATTTTTCTATATGTATTTTTTAGTAAAGGAACCCCCCGCTTATCAAATTGCGGCAGCCCCCCCCCCTTCTTAATATCAGGCGGCACCCCCCCCCCCTATTCTCTGCTCCAGGGGGCCCATGCCTGAAGCTGTGTAAGGGGCCCCATAATTCCTGATGGCGCCCCTAATTGCCTCCCCCCCCCCATGGTACGAAATTTCAAGGAATTTTTCACTTTTATTGGTGCACTTTAACCACTTCCATACCGCGCCTATTCTGGCACTTCTCTCCTTCATGTAACAATTATATTTTCTTCCTTGAAACTTACTCAGGACCCCCAAACATTATATATATTTTATTAACAAACACCCTAGGGAATAAAGTGGCGGCCATTTTTTCGGACACATTTCCAACAGTATTTGTGCCAAAAATTTTCTAACGTTTTTTTTTTTTTTGGCTTTCCAAAAAAAAACCTGTTTCATGAATGACAAAATAAGAAAGCAGTAAAGCTAGGCCAATTTTTAGGGATAAGGTAAAAGATGATGTTACACCGAGTAAATAGATACCTAACTTGTCACGCTTTCATATTGCGCACACTCATGGAATGGCGCTAAACTTCGTTATTAAAAATCTCCATAGGCAACGCTTGACTTTTTTTCTCAGGTTACCACTTTTGAGTTACAGAGGAGGTCTAGTGCTAACATTATTGCTCTCGCTCTAACGCACGCTATGATACCTCACATGTGGGGTTTGAAGGATGTTTACATATGTGTGGTGGGACTTGCATGCGTGTTCGCTTCTGAGTGCGAGCTACTAGGGACAGGAGCATTTAAATTCCTTTGTTATTTTATTTTTTTACTTAATATTTTATTTTTTGCACTTGTTTGTCCCTTTGTTTGTATTATTTTTCACTTTTCTTCCTATTACAAGGAATGTAAACATCCCTTGTAATAGGACTAGTGTGTGACAGGTCCTCTTTATAGAGAAAGGCGGGGTCAATTAGACCCCACATCTGTCCTCCAGGCTGGAAATCATGGAATTGGTAAAAAAAAAAACATCTCATGCTTTCAGCTGCAATAATGTTCGTTCAGCACAGTAGCGTAGTGTGTAGCATGTTCACCTAGCAGCAAAAGGGTTGCTGGTTCGAATCCCACCCGTGACACTATCTGCCTGGAGTTTGCATGTTCTCCCTGTCCGGGTTTCCTCCCACAATCTAAAAACATGCTGTAAATTGGATCCTGTCTAAATAAGCCCTAATATGCAGTAGGATATTTAGGTTTTGTGCTTCCCTAGGCCTGACCAAATTTTGGCACCCCCCCTAATAGAAAAATGACCCACCCTTCCTGTCAAGGCCACACCCTGTTTTTTTATGACCCACCAGGAATTTTCAGGGGACACACACAAGTTCTGTGGGGGGGGGGGGGACTTGGGGGGGCCCTTAATTTGCCTACTTTTTCGATCACTTCCTGTTTGGCTATGGGGCAGGAAGTGAAGGCCAATCTCCCCAAACGGACAGGGATAATACAAAATAAACTGACAGATCTTCTAACCCCCCCCCCCCCCACCAACTCTATCCAAAATGAAAGAAATCCAAAAAATAAAAGTGATGATTATTGTTCCAGTTTAACCCCAAATTTCAGATCATTTTATTGAGAGGCTTAAGAAAATATAACCATGCCAATAGGCCACGATCCAGCGTTGCTAATATGTATGAATGTGTGTTAGGGACCCCCACAAACACCACCCAATGTTAAATCAACTATTTTCATGTTTGTTTTGGGGATGCCTGCACCCCTGATAGGGTAAAGACACCTCACAAATGTTGTCACTTTCTACTTAATTCATTCACTTCCTGCCACACAGCCAAACAGGAAGTGAGGGAAACACCTGAGTAATGTTTTGTTGGGGACACACAGATCAATATAAATAGTTTCCCATTTTGGAAATGGCATTTTGCTGTGTACACCCCAAATTAGTAGGAATCTTGGACTTTGGGGTCCATTTACTAAAGGCAAATCCACTTTGCACTACAAGTGGACAAGCAAGGAAGAAAACTCAAAACTTGGCGGGATTGGAAGTAAAAACCATCAGTGCTTCCCTTCTGATTTTCATTGCCTACGCTTCTACTGCAGAGCGGCTTTGCCTTTACTAAACCCCAAAGTAACTAATCATTTGGGGTGTACACTGCAGTGCAATTTGCTTAATGGTGACACTAGTTAGATTGACCTGTGCCCCGAAGAAAAGACCATTGGTAGGGTTTTAACCTCACTTCCTGTTCAGCTGTGTGACAGGAAGTGAAGCCAATTTTAGGAAAAGGGACACAAAGCCCAACCTAAAAACACTAGCAGGGGTTCTAACACTCAATTGGCTTCCCTCAAACAACCCACAATTAGAATAGGATTGTCTTGTGCTAGTTTCAAGCACAGCGCTGTAAATCAGCACTTCAAGCCTGTCCACCAATACACCACCCCCCCCCCCCCCCCCCCCCCCTCCAACAGGCCCTGTTTGCAGCTTTTCCTACATCTTGCACATGTGCTTTAAAAAGTCAGTCTGGACATCAGTTCTAGGAAACAATACTTACCGCTTTGTCCTTCCTTTTCTGGTGACTAAACATTTCATGCATACACACCAGGAAAGATCTTAGAGACAAATCACACTTGATGGTTTAGGCCCAAACTATTTCAGCTGCAGCGGTTGAAATCCATAGCAGGAAAAAAATATCACAAAACAAACTTCAAAATTTGAAAGTAATTTTATTGGTCCACAAAACAAGGAAAGCAAAAAAAAAAATTACAAATAAACACACCAAAAATATATAAAAACACCTAAAAACAAAAAAGACCAACGTTTATTTCACAGTCATTGGAAAATAAATCATGCTTTTGAAATAACAGGATAGACCCACAGGATTAAAACATTAGTCATTAACATCTTGAGAAACATTTAGCAAAATTATGTAGCAGAGAAAACATCAAAAAATACAAAACTTGCTCCAAAACATCTCTGTTTCACTCCGCCATTCCTTCCAGCCAGCAAATCTGCCCCCTCTGAGGGGCAGCTGACACGTGCAGTATCCACGCTTTTTATAACATGTGTGCTAATGAACCAATTGGAAACACATGAAGAAATGTCAGCCTCTAGTTTGTGTGCACTTGGAACTGCTTACACCTGTTAAGGATGTCCTTAAATTACTAAGCCAAAAAAAGAGCTTTCTGAGCATGCTCAGAAAGATGCAAGTCATTTTCAGGATGAAACTTCCAACTTCTTTTTCTAACTGTTCGAGCATGCCCAGTTCACTCGAAATGCAGTACCAGAATAAAATCTGCAATGGCGGATGAAAGCATTAGAGGTGTTAAATTTTTTTTTGGTCCCCATGAAGTGATGCTTTACAAGCTGAACGGGAGGTCTTATAGAATTTTTACGTAACAAACCTAAATAGTAATAATTTAAACGCCCCTGTCCCTAGTAGCTCGCAGTCAGAAGCGAACAAGCAGCATTTTTATTGTTTCCGGTTACCAGTTTAGATTTACAGATGAGGTCTAGTGCTATAAATATTCCTCTTGCTGTTACGCACGCTATGATACCTCACATGTGTGGTTTGAAGAATGTTTCCATATATGGGGGCGGGCCTTAAATGTGTAAGCCCCGCCCACATATTGAACCCCTGTTCAAACCCCACATGTGAGGTATCATAGCGTACGTTAGAGCGAGAGCAATACTTTTAGCACTAGACCTCCTCTGTAAATCTAAACTGGTAACCTGAAACACATAAAAAAGCGTTGCCTATGGGTATTTTCAAGTACTGAAGTTTGGCGCCATTCCATGAGTGTGTGCAATATTAAAGTGTAACATGTTGGGTATCTATTTACTCGGTGTAACATCATCTTTCACATTATGGCCATAAATTGGGCTAACTTTAGTGTATTCTTAATTTGTAACCACTTGAGCCCCAGAGCATATTACTGGTCACTGACGGGGCCATTTTTTGCATTTCAACACTGCGTCATTTTGACTGACAATTGCGTGGTTGTGCGACGTGGCCCCAAAAAAAATTGGGCGTCCTCATCCTCCCCCCCCCCCCTAAAAATTTTTTATTTTTTTTTTGTTGGTGGTATTTGATCACCTCTGCGTTTTTTCTTATTTTTGCTTGACCCAAAAATATAGCGACAATTTGGTAACTAAAAAAACATCTTTTTTACGGTTTGCTATAATAAATCTCCCCCAAAATATATTCAAAAAATGTTTGCCCTCAGTTTAGGCCGATAAGTATTCTTGGACATCTTTTTGGTTGCAAAAAATCACAATAAGCGTTTGATTGGTTTGGGCAAAAGTTCTAAGTAGGGGTTGGTCTTATGGGTTTTTTTTTGAATAATTTTTTGTTTTACTAGTAATGGTGGCTATCATTTGTTTTTTCTGTCTAATGCGACATTGTGGCGGACACATTTTTGTGAGATTTGGCATTTTTGTAGCGAGCAATGGTATATCAATGCATTGCTTACTATAAAAATGACACTGGCAGGGAAGGGGTTAACACTAGGGGCGCGGAAGGGGTTGAATATGTTACCTGGGTGTGTTCTAACTGTAAAGGGGGTGGGACTGTGTAGGGGAAATGACAGATCGCTGTTCATACATTGTAGGGACAGACGAGCAGGCATTCCCCCCCCCCCTGACAGGACCGGGATAAAGGGGAACTCCACCCCAAATTACAAAAAAAAAACGGCGTGGGGGTCCCCCTTCTGGTGCACAACAGGCTCTTAGATTTGATCTGGAACATAAGGGGTTAAACCCACGCCAAAAAACGGCGTGGGGTTCCCACTCAGATCCAGACCAAACCCTTCTCCCAGGCACGCAGTCTGGCCGGACAGGAATGGGGGTGGGGACGAGCGAGCGCCCCCCCCCTCCTGAGCCGTACCAGACCACATGCCCTCGACATGGGGGAGTGTGTGCTGTGGGGGAGGGGGGCACTGCCCCCCCACCCCAAAGCACTCTTGTCCCCATGTCGAAAGGGACAAGAGCCTCTTCCCGACAACCCTGGCCGTTGGTTGTCGGGGTATGCGGGCGGGGGGCTTATCAGAATCTGAGAGCCCCCTATATTAAGGGGGCCCCCAGATTCTGGCCCCCCACCCTATGTGAATGAGTATGGGGTACATCGTACCCCTACCCATTCACCGGGTGGAAAAGTGTAAACACAAAAAAAAACACACAGAAAAAAATAATTTATTAGTCAGCTCCGGGGGTCTTCTGCCGGGACCCCCCACCACCAGCCCATTGGGCCCCGGGCTTCGCCGTCTTCTGCCGGGGGGGGACACCCACCGATGATCTCCGCCATGTCCAGCCAGGCCCCCACCCCAAAATTAGCTCTTTCACATCCGGGGGGGGCCGGCCGAAAGAAGCAGAGAACAACGGGGGCGGAGCCCCTCGGTCTTCCAGACGTTTTCTGCCGGGGGGGCTCCAGCCCCGCACCGGTCTTCGCCGCCGCCTTCCGCCGGGGGGGGACACCCACCGATGCTCTCGGCCATGTTCGGCCAGGCCCCCTACCCCAAACAAAGCTCTTTTACATCCGGGGGGGGCCGGCGGAAATGGCGGAGAACAACGGGGGGCGAAACCCCTCCTCGGTCTTCGCCTTCCGCCGGGGGGGTACACCTACCCCCCCCCCCGGTCTTCGCCGCCGCCTTCCGCCGGGGAGAGAGACACCCACCGATGCTCTCCGCCATGTTCGGCCAGGCCCCCTACCCCAAACAAAGCTCTTTTACATCCGGGGGGGCCGGCGGAAATGGCGGAGAACAACGGGGGCGTCGCCACTCCTCGGTCTTCTAGCCGTCTTCTGCCGGGGGGGGGAAACACCCACCCATGCTCTCCGCCATGCTCGACTGTGCCCCCACCCCAAAATGAAGCTCTTTTACATCCGGGGGGGGGCCGGCCGAAAACAGCGGAGAACAACGGGGGGTGTCGCCCCACCTCGGGCTCCTCCCAGGGCTTCTTTCGCCGTCTTCCGCCGGAGGGCGCCACTCTCCGGGCTTCTCGACGTTGTCTTCCGCCGCGGGGGCCAGGCCTTCTTCTTTGCCGCCCCCCTCGATTTTTTCGGCCTGGACGGGGGTCGCACATCCCATCCAGGACTTGGACGTGGCGGGCTTCTCGTCGCCGTCTTCTGCCGCTGCCCCCTTCACCACGAAGCTCCGTGCTTGTTTGATGAGGGCAGCGGGCTTCCGTCGTCTTCTCCGGGGCGAGGGTCGTACATCCCACCCCGGATTTCGTCGCCGTCTTCTGCCGCTGCCCCCTTCACCACGAAGCTCCGTGCTTGTTTGATGAGGGCAGCGGGCTTCCGTCGCAGTCTTCCGCCGCGGGGTGACACTCGCGGGCTTCTTCTTCCATTCGATGTTGACACGGCGAGGTCCGGCGCTGAAATGCCTTCTGAGCGGCGGGCAAGGACTTATATTGGCATTGGGCGTGGGCGTGGTTATGCCAACATGTGACCTTAACCCATGTGACAGTGATGTCACGTCACATCACTGTCACATGGGTTAAGGTCACATGTTGGCATAACCACGCCCACGCCCAATGCCAATATAAGTCCTTGCCCGCCGCTCAGAAGGCATTTCAGCGCCGGACCTCGCCGTGTCAACATCGAATGGAAGAAGAAGCCCGCGAGTGTCACCCCGCGGCGGAAGACTGCGACGGAAGCCCGCTGCCCTCATCAAACAAGCACGGAGCTTCGTGGTGAAGGGGGCAGCGGCAGAAGACGGCGACGAAATCCGGGGTGGGATGTACGACCCTCGCCCCGGAGAAGACGACGGAAGCCCGCTGCCCTCATCAAACAAGCACGGAGCTTCGTGGTGAAGGGGGCAGCGGCAGAAGACGGCGACGAGAAGCCCGCCACGTCCAAGTCCTGGATGGGATGTACGACCCCCGTCCAGGCCGAAAAAATCGAGGGGGGCGGCAAAGAAGAAGGCCTGCCCCCCGCGGCGGAAGACAACGTCGAGAAGCCCGGAGAGTGGCGCCCTCCGGCGGAAGACGGCAAAAGAAGCCCTGGCCCCTAGTAGGAGCCAGGCAGAACCCGGCGACGAAATCCGGGGTGGGATGTACGACCCTCGCCCCGGAGAAGACGACGGAAGCCCGCTGCCCTCATCAAACAAGCACGGAGCTTCGTTGTGAAGGGGGCAGCGGCAGAAGACAGCGACGAGAAGCCCGCCACGTCCAAGTCCTGGATGGGATGTACGACCCCCGTCCAGGCAGAAGAATTTGAAGGGGGCGGCGGAAGACCCTCAAAAGTGAAAACGTTCACCAGGTGAATGGGTAGGGGTACGATGTACCCCATACTCATTCACATAGGGTGGGGGCCCGAAATCTGGGGGCCACCTTATTAAACGGGGCTCCCAGATTCTGATTGGCTCCCGCCCGCATACCCCGACAACCAATGGCTAGGGTTGTCGGGAAGAGGCTCTTGTCCCGATCGACATGGGGACAAGAGTGCTTTGGGGTGGGGGGGCAGCGCCCCCCTCCCCCAAAGCACACACTCCCCCATGTCGAGGGCATGTGGTCTGGTACGGCTCAGGAGGGGGGGGGCCGCTCGCTCGTCCCCACCCCCATTCCTGTCCGGCCAGACTGCATGCCTGGGATGAGGGCTTGGTACGGATCTGGGGGGGAACCCCACGCCGATTTTGGCGTGGGTTAACCCCTCACGTTCCGGACCAAGCCGGAGAGCCTATTGTACCCCTGGGGGGGAAGCCGCGCCGGTTTCACATTTGAAATTTGGCGCGGAGTTCCCCTTCAGTGTCAGCGCAGCCCGAGAACAGCTCGGAGCTTGCCGTACGCCGCTCCAGGCAGTGCAAACACTGCTACGCCGCCTGGTATTTACCAAGGATTTCCCGGCGTACTGAAGAGGCGCGCGGTAAGCTCCGATTTTTCCCTCTGCGCATGCCCAGTATGCAAGTGAACCTTCCGAGGTTCTAGCGTACTTTGCAAGGGCACGGGGATCGGGTCCCAAAAGTCACTTTCCCTTTCAAATCGGCCCGCCACACAAGTTGAAACACATGTCACTACACTTCCCCTGCATCACCCCCCTCCCTCCCCTCATAAACTCCCGCCCGAATCCCCGATGTTTACATTACTAAATGCCGCACGCCAGCTCTGTACTGGCGTGCTGTGCGCCCTCTTCTGGGCGCATTAGGCACTTTAGTAAATGAGGAAACACGCTGCACTGGCAGCGTGTTTCTTTGGTAAATGTCAAAAACAGGTTTACTCCTGCTTGTGCACCATGAGTCTTGGCGCACAGGCTTGGTAAATCAGCCCCACAGTGCCTTGCGAAATTATTTGGCCCCCTTGAACTTTGCAACCTTTTGCCACATTTCAGGCTTCAAACATAAAATATATAAAACTGTAATTTTACAGTGGAACGAAATGTATTGGATATTTCAAACTTTAACAAATAAAAAACTGAAAAATTGGGCGTGCAAAATTATTCAGCTCCTTTACTTTCAGTGCAGCAAACTCTCTCCAGAAGTTCAGTGAGGATCTCTGAATGATCCAATGTTGACCTAAATGACTAATGATTATAAATAGAATCCACCTGTGTGTAATCAAGTCTCTGTATAAATGCACCTGCACTGTGATTGTCTCAGAGGTCCGTTTAAAGAACCTCATGAAGTACAAGGAACACACCAGGCAGGTCCGAGATACTGTTGTGGAGAAGTTTAAAGCCAAATTTGGATACAAAAAGATTTCCCAAGCTTTAAACATCCCAAGGAGCACTGTGCAAGCGATAATATTGAAATGGAAGGAGTATCAGACCGCTGCAAATCTACAAAGACCTGGCCATCCCTCTAAACTTTCAGCTCATACAAGGAGAAGACTGATCAGAAATGCAGCCAAGAGGCCCATGATCACTCTGGATGAACTGCAGAGATCTACAGCTGAGGTGGGAGACGCTGTCCATAGGACAACAATCAGTTGTTGGAAGAGTGGCAAGAAGAAAGCCATTTCTTAAAGATATCCATAAAAAGTGTCGTTTAAAGTTTGCCACAAGCCACCTGGGAGACACACCAAAGATGTGGAAGAAGGTGCTCTGGTCAGATGAAACCAAAATCAAACTTTTTGGCAACAATGCAAAACGTTATGTTTGGCGTAAAAGCAACACAGCTCATCACCCTGAACACACCATCCCCACTGTCAAACATGGTGGTGGCAGCATCATGGTTTGGGCCTGCTTTTCTTCAGCAGGGACAGGGAAGATGGTTAAAATTGATGGGAAGATGGATGGGGCCAAATACAGGACCATTCTGGAAGAAAACCTGATGGAGTCTGCAAAAGACCCGAGACTGGGGCTGAGATTTGTCTTCCAACAAGACAATGATCCAAAACATAAAGCAAAATCTACAATGGAATGGTTCACAAATAAACATATCCAGGTGTTAGAATGGCCAAGTCAAAGTCCAGACCTGAATCCAATCGAGAATCTGTGGAAGGAACTGAAAACTGCTGTTCACAAACACTCTCCATCCAACCTTACTGAGCTCGGGCTGTTTTGCAAGGAGGAATGGGCAAAAATTTCAGTCTCTCGATGTGCAAAACTGATAGAGATATTACCCAAGCGACTTACAGCTGTAATCGCAGCAAAAGGTGGTGCTACAAAGTATTAATTTAAGGGGGCTGAATAATTTTGCATGCCCAATTTTTCAGTTTTTTATTTGTTAAAAAAGTTTGAAATATCCAATAAATTTCGTTCCACTTCATGATTGTGTCCCACTTGTTGTTGATTCTTCACAAAAAATTACAGTTTTATATCTTTGTTTGAAGCCTGAAATGTGGCAAAAGGTCACAAAGTTCAAGGGGGCCAAATATTTTCGCAAGGCACTATATATATACAGTATATATATATATATATATATATATATATATATATATTATATATACCATTATTTAAAAAAATGATTGACAACTTCAACTGCAGCCAACATTTCCTTCACGCCACCCGATCTCGAGCAACCTTTTAACCACTTAATCGCCGGGCCTATACTGGCACTTTTCTCCTTCATGTACAAATCACAATTTTTTTGCTAAAAAATTAATCAGAACCCCCAAACATTAAATATATTTTTTTAGCAGACACCCTAGGGAATAAAATGGCGGTCATTGTAACTTTTTTTCTTACACTGTATTCGCGCAATAATTTTTCAAACGCTTTTTTAGGGAAAAAAACAGTTTCATGAATTAAAAAATATCAAAACACTAAAGTTAGCCCAATTTTTTTGTATAATGTGAAAGATGATGTTACGCCGAGTAAATAGATACCTAACATGTCACGCTTTAAAATTGCGCACACTTATGGAGTGGCGCCAAACTTCGGTACTTAAAAATCTCCATAGGCGACGCTTTAAATTTTTTACTATTTTTGAGTTACAGAGGAGATCTAGTGCTAGAATTGTTGCTGACATATGTGGGCGGGGGTTGCATGCGTGTTTGCTTCTGCACACGAGCGACCAGGACAGGGGCGTTTAAAATTTTTTTATTATTATTTATTTTTATACTTTTTTTTTTCATTTTTTTATCACTTTTATTCCAATTACAAGGAATGTAAACATCCCTTGTAATAGGAATAGTGTGCGACAGGTCCTCTTTATGGAGAGATGTGGGGTCAATAAGACCCCACATCTCTCCTCCAGGCTGGAAAGCATTAGATTGTGAAAAAAAATTCACCGACCTAATGCATTCAGCCGCGATTGCGACTGTTTACATTCCGGGTACCGGGCGTGACGTCATAACATCGCGCGCGGTCCTCCGACGGTCATAGAGATGACTGTGACCGTCTGGTCACCAGTCATCTCTATGGTTTTGCTGCGAACACCGGCCGATTCGCTCTCCGAGCACCGGATGGCGGCGGGACATCCCCTCCCGCCACCTATAAGACGTTCTTATGGTGCACAGAATTGCCGGCTGAAGACGGCGATATCTGAATGATGCCTGTGGCTGCAGGCATCACCCAGATATCCCCGCACAAAGTGGAGGACGTCATATGACGTCCTAAGGTGAGCAAGTGGTTAAAAACAATGCTTTAGACAACCTTTAATCCTGCAGTATATCAGTCCTTTATGTGTTCTTGCAAAGTCATGGCTTCATCCTCATGACCAGCACTAGAACAACGCTCTCTGTTCCTGGGCATCATTTGCAGCACTGCATTGGATGTGAGGAATGCTAAGGAACAGTCCACCGTGGGAGCATTGGGAAGCCCCATCTACCGGAGGAGTGGAGTACCAGGTGAGTGAAACTGCTTTTCTGTTCTCTAGATGGAACTAAGTACTTATGCGGACGGTTGTTGGGTTATGTGGAAGTGAGGTTTAAAGCTATAAGAAAAATACATTGAACATAAAATAAATACTTCCTTTTCTCCAGATATCAAACCCAAATGAATTTAACATCATGCTGAACATTTCATTTGAGAGTTACTACGTAATTGAGTTGACAAGTATTGATGAGGGTGGTGCTTTCTACACGCTAGCATTCAAAAAGCGGAAACCACCAGCCATGACTCCATACATTGATGGTGAAGGAAATATACTGTCCAAATATATCTTGGATGAATTCAGAACTCTGGTCAAAAATGTCCTCAAACAGTCAGGTATGCAAAATTTCCTATATATCTATGCCTGTGTATAAAACATGATTATTAAAAA
The DNA here is from genome assembly GCA_029574335.1 of Rana kukunoris. Lineage (NCBI taxonomy): Eukaryota > Metazoa > Chordata > Amphibia > Anura > Ranidae > Rana > Rana kukunoris. Next base: position 262,806,312 of record CM056052.1, on the reverse strand, counting down.
CCAGAAAGATTAGACAGAATATCTCATTCCGTTTTTTTTATCTCTAAGTGAACTTAAAGTGAAATTCCAGGCAAACAGTTAAACACAGTTGGAAAAACATTTATTTTATACATATAGAAAGTCCAAATATGCAGCACTACTCACCTTTCTGCTGCAATCTGCTTATTTCAGTGTTACATATACAGCATTGTCAGAACAATGTTACAAACCTCACTTGTACAGACTTGTAGATGAAAGTCCCTGTGATCACCCTTTCTGATTAATGTAGAATATACACACACACACATACTATATATATATATAGTATGGTTCAATATCATGCTGGCTCACCCTTTGCATCTATAAAAGCTTCAACCCTTCTGGGAAGGCTGTCCACAAAGTTTAGAAGTGTGGCTGGTGGTATGGCTGTCCCCCCCCCCCCCCCGGTTGGTCACCAGTCCTGCACTTACCCCATCTAAGTCGAAAGCAGCGCTTCCTCTAGGCAGTGGCTTCCCCTGCGTCTTCCCATCCTCTGCATCAAGGCACCTTCAATTGTGCGGCTCACCCTCCTCCTAGGTGGCCAATAGGATCGCTGCCCCTCTCTGCCAATCGGGTGACGAGTCTCAGGACCAGCTTCCCGATTGGCTGGGAGGAGACTCAGGAAGACAATAGCAAATATCAATTTGCCATTGTCACACAACTGGGTGGGCTCGGGTCACAGTGCTCTGCGCTCTAAACCTACACCTTTTTTAGGCCAATTAGAGCCTCAGGCTCTAAACATGCACTTCTAAAAAAAAAAAAAGCCCCAATTGGAATCCATGCATCCGGCACCCTGCATGTAGATTAGGGGCCGGGCGCATGGATAAGGAGAGCAGCGTCACTGAGTGCGTCTATGGGAATGTTTTACCATTCTTCTGGAAAAGCATTGGTCAGGTCTGGCACTGATGTGCACGAGAAGGCCTGGCCCGCAGTCTCTGCTCTAATTCATCCCAAAGGTGTTTGATCAGGTTGAGGCCAGTCAAGTTCCTCCACCCCAAACTCGCTCATGTCTTTATGGACCTTGCTTTGTGCACTGGTCCAAATCATTTGGTGGAGGGGGGATTATGGTGTGGGGGTTCACAGAAAATTTACTCAAGAAGCAGTAATTGATGGTCGGACTTTAGAGGCAAGACGGGAATATCAAAAAATATATACATTTATTACAAAGAGTAATACAGAATAAATCAATAAAAGAAAACCATATAGATATATGATATAGAAAATATCCTCTGTGCATCGTCTACACGTTTCGCCATTGGGCTTCCTCAGGACGAGTAGAAGAAATTAACAGTAGAGAAATATATATCATTGTCTCGGAATACTCCAAGTCACATATAGATATAAAAATATGTGTAAGGAATAGTGATAAGAAGTTCCAAATAGTAGACATATCTCCAAAATCCACCAAAGAGAGCTCCCTCTGTCTGTACTGGCTGTTAAGAAAATGTACCATAGGTATAAAAAAAACAGTTCTAATGGTTAGCAGATGAACATTAATTCCGGGGCAAGGATGACAGGGTGTAGCAAAGACACATATATATCCAATATACTACAACCAGATATATTAAAACTGGATCCAAAAATATGTAGTAGCAGCCCTCAAACAGTAGGCAGCCAGCGATATTAGCGAGACCACAAATACATATTGTATATAGTATGACAAACGCCGTGAGCCCCAGGGGATAGCTACACCCTCTCATTCTTGCCCCGGAATAAATGTTTATGTGCTAACCATTAGAACTGTTTTTTTATACCTACATAACATTTTCTTAACCGTCAGTACAGACAGAGGGAGCTCTCTCTGGTGGATTTTGGAGATTTGTCTACTATTTGGAACTTATCACTATTCCTTCAACTATATATATATATATATATATATATATATATATATATATATATATATATATATATATATATATATATATATATGCGACTTGTAGTATTCTGAGACAATGAAATATATTTCTCTACTGTTAATTTCTTCCGCTCGTCCTGAGGAAGCCCAACAGCAAAACGCGTAGACGATGCACAGGGGATATTTTCTATATAATATATAGTTTTCTTTTATTGATTTGTTCTGTATTAAAATTTGTAATAAATTTATATATTTTTTGATATTTCCGTCTTGCCTTTAAAGTCCGACCATCAATTACCGCTTCTTGAGTAATTTTTATTTTTTCCAAATTTACGGATGTGGCAAAATGTGAGTGTTTCCCCCTATCCTAATTTTTTGATCTATGGTGTGGGGTTGTTTTTCAGGGGTTTGGCTTGGCCCCTTAGTTCCAGTGAAGGGAACTCTTAAGGCATACCAAGACATTTTGGACAATTTAATGCTCCCAACTTTTGGGGAACAATTTGAGGATGGCCCCTTTTTGTTCCAACATGACTGCAAGTTTGGGGTGGAGGAACTTGACTGGCCTGCACAAAGTCCTGACCTCAACCCGATAGAACACCTTTGCAATTAACAAGCTAGTGGTAACTTAGAAAGCTACTAAAAATAATAAAAAAATTCAACACATCTCCATCTACCTGAAAAAATATGCATCCTCAAAGGAATGCATCAGAGTCGCAGAAGGTGACTTATCTTGGTTCTCCTCCTTCTTGGAAAACCGATCACAAATAGTGAAATTGGGACCTTTCACTTCTGAAAAACGCACAGTGTCATGCGGATCCCCTCTGTCGCCGGTTCTCTTCAATATCTATCTCCACCTCTCTTTGAAATCATCAGTAGCCAAAAGTTACTTTACCACTCTTATGCAGATGACACACAACTATACTTTAGCATCTGCAACAAAAGGGATCATCATCTCGGTCTAGAGAGATGCCTCACTTTGATAGAAAATTGGATGACAAAGAGTTATGTTAAACTCAACGGTTCGAAAACAGAACTTCTGTTTCACGCCAATCGAAAGAATCAACCCGTAACAACATGGACACGCCCGCCCATTCTGGGCAAAACAATCACCCCTAGCACCAAAGTCAAAAGTCATCTTTGACACCTACATGACAATGGATGCACAAATAGGGTCAGTAGTCAGCGGATCTCACCATCTGCTGCGCCTACTACGCAGACTTATTCCTTTTATTCCAAAAGAAGACATAGCAGTCGTGGTGGGAACAATTGTCAACTCCAGACTGGACAATGCAAATGCCCTCTATGTTGGGACTCCCAAAGTAACAAATCACTCGTCTGCAAGTCGTTCAAAATATGGCCGCTAGACTTGTGACTGGGATAAAACCATGGGAATCAATCTCACCTTTGCTGAGAATTACTTTCAGAGGACTCTGTCTGACGCATAAGTGTATTCAAGGAATTCCCCCCCCCATATCTATGCGAAAAGCTAAAAGCTCACAACCCCAATCGCGTTCTGTGATCCACCAACCAAAATCTACTCTAGATACCCAAAGCCAGATTCAAGTCCAAAGGAGAAAGAAGATTTGCGATCCAAGGACCTAGACTATGGAACGCTTTACCAACCAGCATTCAGTTGGAGGAGAACCACTTGGCCTTTAGGAGAAAGATCAAAACCCATCTCTTGAGGACAAAGAAGAAATGGACAACCAGCACCAAGAGGCGATTTAGTTTGCATGTGCAGCGCTATATAAGTTTCTCACTCACACAATACAACATAAGGCATGGAGAAGTGCAGGGTAAATTTCGCATGTGCCAAAGCCAGCCATATATGAATAGAAATTCAGCTGGTTAAGCAGGGGCCAGCTGAATATAGATTTATGTATGGGCAGGCTGGTTGTACACAAGTCGATCAACATTTTAACAAACTTTTCACAGCTATAGTCGACAACACTGATCATTGCATTCTGACAGTAGAGAAGGCTCCCGCTGTGAGATTAAAATACCCAAGCAGGAAGGAATCCCCCATCCACCTTGAATGTGTGGATGGGGAATTCGATTTTTTTTTGTTCAACCCGCTGGATGATAAAAGAAAAAAAGAAAAAAAAAAAAAAAGAAAGGAGGATCAATTTATGGGCTGCTTAGACAAAGTTCACCTTTTGTAAAATAAATAAATAAATGCACAGCATCCACAATTGCCACAATGCCCGTATTCCCTGTATGGGCAGGCAGTTGCTGAGGTCCAGGACAAAATCAATGAACTATGAAAGCACTCAACAGCTCCCTTGCAGATCATTGAGATCTACAAGCCGTCTGCGGCAATGGAAGATGAAAAAAATAAATAAAAATGCAGGGTGGTAACGTAACCAAAGGTGAACTTATCTTTAAGTGTTGTCTCAGAATTGTATTACATGTGAAGGATAAAAGTTTTTAACATTAAAACAGCAGAATGAATTTAGGGGACATAGATACTACTGAGAAAAATAAAAGTGGTGTTCCTGGGAGAATTGAAAAGCATTTTAATCAACCATGTTTTATGCTGCTGGTCCTCTTTCCTTTTTTATAGTGGCTCTTAGGTATTGGGGTAAAATGCAACAGAAATGCCTCAGGTCTGTTCTGTAATTTAACATTGGATAGTTTAGCCATTATATATTGAATATTTTCCCAAACAGATGTATTAACAAGCAGTCCTCAAAAATGTGAAGGTTCCCACTGACCCCTCTAATATACAGATGGAGTGGTGGGGAACATTTCATGTGAGAGGGCACCCTATACCATCTGGTCTAGAGGTCGACCGATATTTGTGTAATCGGCATCGGCCGATTATTGCAAAAAAAATCGTCCGATTCACGGTTAAAACACCCGGCCCGCATGTCACCAGTGCCCATGCATTCATAATGTATCCTCCATCCGCATGGCCCCTGCTCCTCACCGCAGTTCCTGGAAGTCTACATTAGACGCGCGTAGGGCGGTGAGTAGGGGCGTGACGTCACGTACCTTCCCCCGCCCCCTGCAGCTCGTGGTCCACTCCTTGCTCGCATTGCGAGTAGGGGCCACGCCTGTCTCCACGTCACTTGAGTGCCCTGCCCCCTGCTGCTCCTGGTTCCCGAGTCTTCTGGCTCTCCTTGCAAGTAGAGGCGTGACGTCCAGTGCGCGCCCCGCCCCCTGCTACTCGTTCCTTTTATGTTAAGGGGCACGCTGATGGGTATATTTTTAATGTGCGCAATGATAAGCATATTTTTTTTAAGAGGCACACTGATGGACACATTTTGTGCCCATCAGAGTGCCCCTTAACATAAAATATGCCCATCAGCGTACACATTAAAAATATACCCATCAGCGTGCCCCTTAACATAAAAGTTTAGTTGTGCCCATCAGAGTGCCGCTTAACATAAAATTTCTCATCAGAGTGTCCCTTAATAACAAAAAATGTGCCCAGTTTATGTTATTAAAAGACACTCTGATGGGCAAATTTTATGTTAAGCGGCACTCTGATGGGCACAACAAAACTTTTATGTTAAGGGGCTCGCTGATGGGTATATTCTTAATGTGTACTCTGATGGGCATATTGTATGTTAAGGGGCACTCTGATGGCAAGATTTTATGTTAAGGATCACGTTTTGTTGTGCCCATTATTTTATGTTAAGGGACACAATGATGAGCACATTTTATGTTAAGGGGCACTGTGATGGGAACACCTGATGTAAAAGGGTGATGTGATGGGGACACCTGTGTAAAGGGGCACTGTGATGGGGACACCTGATGTAAAGGGGCACTGTGATGGGGACACCTGATGTAAAGGGGCACTGTGATGGGGACACCTGATGTAAAGTGGCACTGTGATGGGGACACCTGATGTAAAGGGGCACTGTGATGGGGACACCTGATGTAAAGGGGCACAGTGATGGGGACACCTGAAACTTGACAATAAATATGAAGAGGTGGCTGTGGAGCCACCTCTCTGTACCCCCCTCCTTCACAGCCACCTCTCTGTACCCCCCTCTACAGCCGCCTCTCTCCACCCCCCTCTACAGTCACCTCTCTGTACCCCAGTGGCGGTGCATCTATATGGGGCACACGAGCGCCGCCACCTCTCTCCTGTCACTTCTCATGCAATGCATGAATCTATCTATGGTTGCCGTTGCAGGCCCCTTGTCAGGGGCCAGGCACCTGAATAATAGCGGCGTGGTATTTTTTGGAAGCACCTGATTAGAGCCATAGGCTCTAATAGGCATCCAAAAAGGTGAACAGCGGGCGCCATGCTGGGCGCTCACTGTTCACTCAGAGTTGTGTTAGGAAAGTGATTAATTCGCTTTCCTAACACTAAACCGCCTCTCAGCCAATCAGGTGCTCAGGTCTGTTACCCGTCACCTGATTGGCTGAAACGACAGGTGCTGTGATTGGACGCCTATACAGAGGACGGGAGAAGACATTGAGGATCGTGGAGGACATCGCTGCCCCACCGAGACAAGGCAAGTGCCAGGCAGGGAATGCACACTGGCAGCAATTGATGGGGCACACTGGCGGCAATTGATGGGGCACAGTCAGTGGCTGCACTTGTTTTTTTTTTTTTTTTCAGTTTGTTTGCGCCCCCCAAAAATTTTGAGCACCAGCCCCCCCTTTCTTTAAAATTACTTCATTTTCTTTTTTAATAATTACAGTCTAATGATGGCTGGAAAGAAATCAAACTCAGTATGGCAGTATTTCAGCGAGTCAACATCGGGGAAGGCCAAGTGCAATATCTGCCAGAAATTGCTGAGCATGGGAGTAGAAAAAGGAAAGGCTAAAAATATCACAAATAATAATAAATCGGCCGTTTGCTGGCAACAATAGAAGCAAGATATTCGATCAAAAGTGAAAAATACTACCGCACAGACATGCTGGACAGCGTGTACAAAAAGGTTACACAGCAAATTAAGACACTAATTCCAACAGAGAATGCTGGCCCCTATTTGTCCTTCACAACAGACTGTTGGTCTGGAGGAACAGAATCGCTTATGAGCCTAACGTCATTTTATAGACAGTAACTGGGAAAGGAAACAAGTCATTCTGATTGTCAAGGCTATGTCTGGCTCCCATACTGGGGACTATATCAGGGAGATGTTTCTTAGCATGCTCAATGATTGGGACATCAACCAAGACACAGTGGTGCTTGTGCTGCGAGACAGTGGTGCCAACATGATTAAAGGTCTCAGACTGGCAGATATACCAGATAGATTTAAGCTGCAGTGCACACACATTACAGCTTGTGGTGAAAGAGGGCATCAGCAGTCAGCGAGTAGTGGGGGACATCATTGCCAAATTAAAGACTTGTGCTACACACTTTAGCCACTCTGATGAAGTTCCTTTGAACGTAACATGTATGGGGACAGGCTGCTTTTTATGACGTCACCTGCCCTGCTGAATGAGCCCACGTACTACATGCTGTTTTAACTGAGATGTTAGTGAGTACATTTAATTTTTAATAAATGCCTATACTTTGATACCAAACGGATCTGTTTTTCCCTTATCTTCCCGGTGTATATTGTCTGTTTGCTGAGCCTGGAGCTAGTTTTTAGCCATCTCTGTGGAACTTTTGTACATCCCTGGAGAGGAAGTGTGTTTTGGGGATTCGATCCATCTGTTTTCTCTGCTTTTTTTGACTTCCTGGGGAATCAGGGGTCAATATTGGAGGTGGGAGTAATTAGTGAGACCTGCGTTGGAGGGATTGTCACATGATTTTTGTGGATCTTACACTGGTGGATTATCTCCTATGGACTGTTCTTTCACTTGGCACATGCTTATACGAAAAATAATTTTCACTTGCACTTTAATTGATTTATTATAATTTATAATTTCTTATGAAATATTTTGTATAGATTATTTAAAATAATTTATTTATTCGTTTTATTTGCGCTGCACTTTTTTGGTTTTTATATTTCTCACTGGAATTTGTGTTATTCTTCAGTGTTTAGCTTGCATATTTTTTCTTTAGGGTTTGTTTAATTTTTACGCTGATTGCACCCTCTGTCTTTTTGTACTCTGTGCTTGCAAAGCAGCATCTTGGAGCCATCCAAAAAGATCTTGGCCTCCCCCAGCACAGCATCATTCAGGATGTTCCCACCCGCTGGAACTCCACATTACACATGTTGCAGAGGATGCTGGAGCAGAAGCGTGCTCTGAATTTTTATGTAGCAGAACATGGCAAGTTAACCACACCACCAGCAGAACATGGGATATCATCTAAAATTTAATAGATACACTGGGCCCTATTGAGGAAGCGACTTTGGATATCAGCAAGGCAGAGGCCTCCATCTCCTGCATTATCCCATGCATAGCTGTGCTGAAGATGGTGCTTCAGATAGAGGGTCACACCACAAGGGGGATAAAAACACTTAGAGAAACCATGTGGCAAAGCTTGGAGAGACGATTTTCTAAGATAGAGAATACCAAATGTTTGGTGCTGGCAACACTGCTTGATCCTCGGTACAAGGGCCATGTATTTGCAGGGGACACAGTCAGCAAAGCAAAAACTTGGCTGCGAGAAGAGTACGCCAGCATTGTGTCCGAGCAACAAAAAAGTAGAGATGAAGGACCAGAACCGAAACGGACCAGGACAAGAGGAGAAGGAGGAACCCAGTCCCTGTGGTCTTCTGGAGAAAATGTACGAAAACATTTTGGGGGCTCATGGAACTCCTGCTGAAGAAAGTGACGAGCACTTAATTTCCGAGCAGTTGGAGAAGTACCTTTCGAGAGCCACTGATAGATCGACGGACTGGTCTGCCACTGGAATTGTGGAAACAGAATGCATCCCGCCTGTGCCACCTTGCACCACTGGCAAGAACATTTCTCTGTCCACCTGCCTCTTCTGTTCCCAGTGAAAGGGTTTTCAGTGAGATTGGGATTATCTATAAGAAGAGGAGCAGGCTCACTGGAGAAAATGCAGAGAGACTGTTTCCTGAACTACAACTTGAAGCTCTTAAACTGGGAGTACTAAGAGAAGAGAAGAGAGGGACTGGAACTGAAGAAGAAAGCCTAAAACTAAAGAAAATGTCCACTTTTGTATTGTTTACAAACTTACCTCATTAATGTCCATTATCTATTGCTGTTGATTTCTTTCAAAAGTTTTGATTACCTCACCTGTTTTTGTGTATTTTTAAGATACATGTGCACTGACTGGAAGCTTGTTTTGTACTTCTGTTTAATAAATGGTTAATTTTTGCAATTTTCTGTATTCCTTCTTTATTATTTAACTAAACTGTTAAATTTTCCGAAATTGGTGGGGGGGGGGGGGATAAATAAAATCGGCCTAAAATATCGGCATTGTATATCGGCCTCCCCGATTTCTAAATATCGGCATCGGCCATAGAAAAACCCATATCGGTCGACCTCTAATCTAGTCAGACGCTTACATCCAGCTTCCAGGAATCTGCTTGAGATGTACAACCTATACACAAAAAAAAAAAAAACATTTGTAAGGGTGAGCCCTAGAACATTCTCCCATATACTAAGAAAAGGCAGTGCATACCCTTCACCCAGGCAAGAATAGTTTATAGGAGATCGAGAGTGCATGCTGCAGGGGCAAAACATCAGTACACTGATTCTCAACAGCAGAACCCAGCTTCATTGTGCCATCAAACCCCAGACTGTCAAAAACATAGTGCATGACAAGAAAGGCCTACCAGAAGTTCAGTGGTGGGTGACATGATCATTGATTGACTTTACTGAAATAGTGGGTTGACAGGCAAAGTAGGAAAACCAGCAAAGCTGATAAACAGCATCATTCCTGTTGGTCCAGCAGAGAAGGATACAGCTTGATTTTGAAAAACTTAAGCGTATTAGTGGGTGGAGCTTTACTGAAGGTGGGAGTGTAGAGTATTTCCATGGTAAAGTATGTAGCGGTAGTGAGGCCATTTCTTGCTCCAAATCTATCCTTCTTAATCCAGTCAAGGACTCTAGTCATATAGACTGCTTAGTAATATTTGAAGGGGTCTGGAAACCCTATGCCTCCCCTTTCCTTAGGCAAAGCCAAGAGTCCGTATGCAATCCCCCTGGAACCATATGCCTAGAAGAAATTTGTGAATTTTGCTTTGAATGAACAGAGGAAAAACGTAAATGAAAAAAATAAATCCGTAATCTGGCTGGTGTGCCAGAGGTCCTATGTTTAGTTGTTTGCCAGCAATTCCATTTTAGACTGATGATTTTGAGATAAAAAAAATTCACGTCTGCATGAATGATCTACAGTCTCAAATTCACCAGTAGGTGACCCTTTGAAGATTGTAATATGTTAGTTTATGAGACTACCTGATAGCACTTCACAAGTACAAACAGGTCTGTCTTCACAACAGGTAATCCAGCCTCCTTAGAGAGGAAAGACCCTTCAAGCCCTGCAATTACTCTGACTATTACTAATGAACCTGAGAATATATCTGTGGATCTGGTTCTTGCTCTTCAAATACGAAAGTGGCCTGAAAGTGCAAGCAATGGAATGAATATTGACGGCTGGCTTGGCACAAAGGTAAAACAAGAATATAGAAAAGAACCATGCTACATGGTAGCCAAACAGAAAGACAAAAAAGGTAAGATGTATGACTGCTTGCTTAGATGTTGTGTAACACTAAAGACATGGTTGGAATGCATAAGAATTATTTTATGTTCTAGTTAAGTAAAGCCAGTCTTGTGAACTTGGCACCCCTGCCAGACAGCACAGCCAGTGTATAAATTAAAGATAATTGAAACACTAGTGAAGTCATAACCCTAGTCTCTCCTCCACGTTCAAACTGTTAAAAGGACAGAATTGGCTCTGAGTGCTGTTCCTCCCTCTGCTGTACAGAGGCCAATAGGAGGGTAATATAAAAATATTATATATTACACACACACACACAGTATCTCACAAAAGTGAGTACACCCCTAACATTTTTGTAAATATTTTATATATTTTCATTTGACAACACTGAAGAAATGACACTTTGCTACAATGTAAAGTAGTGAGTGCACAGCTTGTATAACAGTGTAAATTTGTTGTCCCCTCAAATCAACTCAACACACAGCCATTAATGTCTAAACCTCTGGCAACAAAAGTGAGTACACCCCTCCATTTTCCCTCCCCGGTGTCAGATCTTAAATCTGCTCTGAAGGAGCCCAGATGTCCTCTCAGATAGCCGCAGATGAGTGACGGAGGATTGGGAGAGAGCGATGTGTGACAGCATATACTCTGGGTATTGAGCACCACTGAGGGGTTCCTGACATTGCTTCGTTGTGAATCCTCCATCACTCACCATCTGAGGCTATCTGAGAGGACACCTGGGCTCCTACAGAGCGGAATTAAAGGGGTGTTCCAGCCAAAATTGTGTTTATTAAAAGTCAGCAGCTACAAAAAGTGTAGCTGCTGGCTTTTAATAAACACTCACTTACCTGGTCCAGCGTTCCAGCGACGCGCCGACCGGGGCTCCGCTCCTCTCCCCCCCTCCCCAGCCGGCGTCTCCATCTCCACTGTGGGCACCCAGCCGTGACAGCCTTCGGCTTCACGGCCGGGCACCCACTGCGCATGCGCGAGCCGTACTGCGCATGCGCGCGCGGCGCGGCTCGCCGCTAATTGGAGAGGCGATTGCATGGGACCTGTCAGTGTCCCATGTGATCGCCTACAGGGAGGGGCTGCAATAAGGCGATTAAGCCTAATCGCCTTACCAGCCCCTCGGCGGAAGCAGGAAGTGGGACAGGAAGTCCCACTCCTACTGAAGCCCCCACTCCCCCCCCAAAAAAATTACATGCCAAATGTGGCATGTATGGGGGTGAGGAGTGGAACAAGAGGAAGTTCCAAATTTGGGTGGAACTCCTCTTTAAAATCTGACTGAATGTTGATTGACCCCCAATTAAGGGTCGTCGCTGGCTCCCTGGTAAGCCTCAATTGTGATTGTGTGGTGGGTGTCACGTTTGTGGCCTTTTGCTTTACATTTCCAGCAAGGATACTCCTATGGGACTTTTCCTTTATGAACTTTAGTTTGATTCTGTCTAATACATTGATTCATGCACTTTATATTTTCAGTGTTGCACTTTATTTGTATGGATTTTAATATTGATTTAGCTCTGCACTTTGTTCACTCACTTCTTAGGGTCACAGTCAGCAATTTTTTTCCTTCAAAATTAGCACAAGAAGCCACATGTTCAGGCCCGTCTGCAGTTTGCCAATGAACATCTAAATGATTCAGAAAGGGATTGGGAGAATGTGGTCAGGTGGGACCAAAATTGAGCGCTATGGCATTAACTCGAATCGTGTTTGGAGGAAGAAAAATGCTGACTATGACCTCTCTGCTTGTCAACAATGGCTTCTCCGAAAAGTACCAAGTCATGTTTTGCTTGGGGATCAAATGCTTCTTTTACTCACTGAACAGCAACTCGGTTTATAACATTTGTACCATGTTTTTTTTTTCTAGTATGTTGGTTGATATTCTGTCTCTATCATTTGAAATACACCTATGATAAAAAAAATATTGACCCTTCATTTCTTTGTAAATGGGCAAACTTATAAAAATCTTCAGGGCATCAAATAATTTCCCCCACTGTATTTCTATATATATTAGAGCTACATGATTAATCGTGAAGAATCAAAATTTAGTTTTTTTTTCATTTCCTGATCTTCAAAACAGCATGTCATGATTCTTTCTAAGTGCAGAGAGTTCTCACAGCTGGGAACAAAAAAAATACAGGCAGCCTGCTAAGTTTTATCACAACACACCAATAGTAGAAACAAAGTATCTTTTCATTCTTTTATCAAAGGTTGGAAGCCCTGCTTTAGCCAGATGCATACATACACAATTAACCACTGAGAGTCAGTTTATGTGGGTTGAGACATTTCTGCAGAGAGATGAGAATTTGAAGGCAAACCAGCAGGACCATGTTTTCTTAGATAGTTCAGATTTATTTCTAAGGGAATGGGTGAGGACTTCCATATGGTATGTATGATCCACTTCCAGTAACCACTGGCGTAGAGTAGGAACAGTTGGTTTTTTCCAGTACCTGGGGATAAGTGCTTTTGCTGTATTTAGCAGGTGGGCATTACAGATTTCTTATATGTTCCTACTGGTTTGCCTGTACAATTAAGTAATATGACCCATGGGTCGTTAGGAACTTCATAATCTTGAATCTCTTTGATCCAGTGTAAAATAGTCAGCCAATATGGGTGAATACACGGACAAGACCACCACACATGGGCGTGGGTTGCCTGCTGTACGCATTCTTGCCAACATAATGGTGAAATAGTGGGAAAGACTTTATGTAGCACCACTAGGGTGTAATGCCATCTCGTCAGCAATTTATAGTTCACCTCTGCCGTTTTGGAGGACAAACAGGTGTGTGTCAGTTGGAGAATTGTAGCTCATTGGGTATCCGACAGTTTTTTTTTGTAGGTCTTGCTCCCAATTGGTTAAAAATAGCGGCCAATCCTTTGATGATGGCGCTTGCAAGGCTTGATAAAAATAGGAAATAGGTTTCTCAAGCGGTTGATCATCTACAAGGGCAGTTTCAACCAGTGTTAGGTCCGTAATAGTGCGCAGAGGCTTTGAGAGTGATTTTATGAATGTGAAGAGCTGGTGGTACCACCATTGGTCCATGTATGACACTGTAGAAAATGGTGTGTAGAGAGGAGCAAGATGCCGGTATGCAAATCACTTGGTGGAGTAGGGCTGTATTCACAAAGCTCCAGATTCCCCGGGGGGGAAGTAGGCATGGCCCGTTAATTGCTTTAGGGGAGAGTTGTGCAGCCATTTCTGCGCTTAGCACAGTGATCATGAGAGTGGACCATGTGAGAGGCGAGGTGGTTGTGGACAATTTTCGAAATTACCTTTGTATCCATATTTGAGGGAAAAGGTCCACTCCACTGAGGTCCAATTCAGGTTTCACCCATAGCTTAGAGTCTTTGTGGTATTTCCAGTCCGAGATTCTGTTCAGAACTAATCGCTAAGAAGTAATTCTGAAAGTCCAGTAAGGCTAGACGCCCTTCTCTTTTAGATCTGATTAGCAAATTTCTAGCAATTCTAGGTCGCTTACGGTTCCAAACGTATCTGCAAACTATCGACCAACACTGTGAAGAAGCCCAGAGGGATCTTGTATGGGATCATTTGAAACAAGAATAGCAGCCTGGGTAATATGTTCATTTTCATGTAACTAATCCTCCCTAACCATAAGTGTGCGACCCGAGTCCATTTCTGCAGGTCTGACCTAATCGCGTGGGTATGTATTTTGGATTCTATATCACTTTCTTTGGTTAAAAATGTATGTTTGAGAAGATCTAGCTTTGCATTTTGATTTCTGACAATTGTTTGTTTCTAGCACCTTGTATATCATGCTTAGTAAGTTGATGTGCTTTTAAACTTCTATTCTGTACAACTTATCTTTTGTGCATTGCATATAATCTGGTTGTTGTGGATGGGCTCCCTAAAACCAAACTAGCAGCCACATAAGTTGGGGGGATCCCTTCTCTAAGGGTACTTTGACACTCGGGCAGGGGTCTGTTGGCGGTATAGGGCAGCTAAAACTTGTTTAAAGCTTTTCGGCCGCTAGCGACCGAAAGGGTTAAGAGGATTCGGAAACACTGCCTATTCATTTCACTGGGCAGGGATGGTGTGAAAGTGCTAAAGTGTTGTATTCAGCGCTCCCACACCACCTCAATGATGCTGCTTGTAGGGCTTTTTTTCCTGTCTTGCAAGCACACCGCCCCAGTATGAAAGCACTTGGGCTTTCACATTAGGGAGGCTTGAGCGGTGATTTTCAGGCACTATTTTTAGTGCTAAAATGCCTGAAAGGTGCCTCAGTGTGAAAGGGGTCTAAAGTGTATTCTAGTCAGACATTAGCTTCTGTCCCCAATGTGCAAGCTATTCTTCATGTTCTTCAGGCCGCAGTAGGGGCCCATAATCTTGCAGAAAGGTTTGCAATGCATTTAAATCAAAAGTGCCTTCAAGTTTTAAAGTATGTCCTTTTTTGTTCATTCTACTCATTTAACTAAGGCAGTGGTTCTCAGCTCCTGTCCTCAGGTCCCACTAACAGGCCAGATTTTAAGTATAAGCCTCTGACCAAGGCTGTAAGGGGTCAGCGTAGGGAGCTGCAGAGGTTTATCCTTGTCCACACTCAGTCAAGCTTGAAGAGGGGGACACCAACACATACACACACACACACACACACACACACACACACGTTTATCCAACCAAAAAGCAGGTCTGCTTTCCTTGAGAACTAACAGGGCACAGAGGAAAGGCAAACATATAAAGCTTAAAAAGGCAACTTAACTAGGCAGCATACAAGCAGTGCTGGGACAAGGTCATTTGGTGCCCAGGGCGAAGGAGGCAAACTGTGCCCCCCCCCCCCAATTATCATCACTATTCATCGTCACTGTTGTGACTATCTGTGCCTCTCTGAGCACATATTCCCTCACACCTTTACAGTGCACTCCTCTCTGCACAACCTCCGGCTTTGGCAATCCCACTCCTCTTCTGGCGGACACCGGTCTCTATGGAGCAGAATTGTGCTCAAGGGCTCGAGGGCAGCATCAGTGGTACACACAAATCCCCCCCAGACCTCCTCCATGTACGAATTCCTCCAGATCCCCCCTCTGCACAAATCCCCCCCCAGATCTCCATGTACAAATCCCTCCAGATCCCCCCTCTGCACAAATCCCCCCAGATCTCCATGTACAATTCCCTCCAGATCCCCCTCTGCACAAATCCCCCCAGATCTCCATGTACAAATCCCTCCAGATCCCCCTCTGCCCAAATCCCTCCAGATCCCCCCTCTGCACAAATCCCTCCAGATACCCCCTCTGCACAAATCCCCCCAGATACCCCCTCTGCACAAATCCCCCCAGATCCCCCTCTGCACAAATCCTTCCAGATCTCCATGTACAAATCCCTCCAGATCTCCATGTACAAATCCCTCCAGATCTCCATGTACAAATCCCTCCAGATCCCCCCTCTGCACAAATCCCTCCAGATACCGCCTCTGCACAAATCCCCCCAGATCTCCATGTACAAATCCCTCCAGATCCCCCTCTGCAGAAATCCCTCCAGATACCCCCTCTGCACAAATCCCTCCAGATACCCCCTCTGCACAAATCCCTCCAGATACCCCCTCTGCACAAATCCCTCCAGATACCCCCTCTGCACAAATCCCTCCAGATACCCCCTCTGCACAAATCCCTCCAGATTTTCTCCATGTACAAATCCCTCCAGATTTTCTCCATGTACAAATCCCTCCAGATCCCCCTCTGCACAAACCCCCCTCTTCTCTCTGCTAACCCCCCCTTTCACTGTTCTCTCTCTCAGCACATATTCCCCCCCTCCCCCACACCTTTACAGTGCACTCCTCTCTGCACCTCAGGCTTTGGCAATCCCTCTCCTCTTCTGACTGGCACCAGTCTCTATGGTATGCACAGACAGGCTTTTTTTTTTTTCTTAATTCAACAGAGTGCAGAGAGCTCTGTCTGCTGTAGCACAGAGCCGAGGGGGAGTTTCAGAGCTCCTCAGCTTCGTGCTGCAATGTAAGAGCAGCAAGCAGGGACAAGCTGCCTCTGCAATCACTAGCTGTAAGTGCTGGGAGCAGAATTGTGCTCGAGGGCAGCAGCAGTGACTGAGTGCCCAAAGCTAACACAGAAAGGAGAGGAGAGGGCTGCCAGAGGTGAAAAAGTCCTGGTGATGCACACACACACACACTTACTGAACTTCTGCTTGTTCCTCCTCAGTGGCTCCTCCCGCAATTTCGGCAGCAGCCCTCTTCTCTCCTCCTATCCCGCCTCCGGCTGTGATGGATGTCACGCTGCTGGGACGAGACTACAAATTTCCTTCATAGGGGGAGAGAAGGAGCAGCGCTGACAGGTATGGCTGGTGTGGAATGTGTAGGCTTGTGCTGGGTGCAGGAGCGCACTCAGCACATAACAGTAGTCAGTTACAGATGACTACAGTACAGCTAGTGGCGCCAGCTAGTGTGTACAGTGAAGCACACTGACGGCACTTCACCTGCGCCCCCCTCCCATCCGCAAATGGTAGCGCCAGGGTCATCCGCCCCTTCCTTGTATCGGCCCTGCATACAAGAGTCTGCGTTCCTGAGGGTCTCGATTGAGGCGCAGTATCTTCTGGAAATTCTGTTCATACCTTGCTCCTGACTCACTAAAACGGTTATGACTTATAATAAAACACTGAAATCAATATATGCAGATGCAAAGAACAGATAAAACAGGAGACTGGACACTAAATTAAGTCAAAGCATCTGTTCTAAAGTATTTTAGATCTCATTTTATACCCAAGAAAAGGGTGGTGTACGATTTAAAAACCAGCAAATAGTAGTTTTCACACGTCAGCAGCTATCATTAAAAGTTGCAAAACGAAAAAAAAACTGGATGCCGTTGTCCATGAATAAACAATACAGTGAATTTCCTTGTCAACTAGTATGATGGAAACCTCCCATTTCACACAGTCCTAGCATCATTTCTTACAGTTCATGTAGATGACCGTTTCCTTTTTTTTCCCCTAGATACATGGCGTATTTCCTTTTCAAATATTGAAAAAGATATAATAAGCCATCACGGAAATAACTGCTGTGAGCGTCAAGGACCCATGTGCTGCAGGTTAGTGGTGGAAATGGTGCTTCAGACATATTCACAACAAACATTACAAGTGGAACTAGACTGCTATCTGTGACCTCGATCTCACTTTGACATCTGTGGGCTCAAATTCTGACTCTCAACACATTCATATCTGTAATGTCCTAGAAGTGTATATGGCATTTTTTAAGAATACATTCTGTCACTTTTTAGATATTAAAATATGTAAATAGCCAAATAAAAGTAAAGTAATTAAACCACTTCAATGCCAGATATTTTCACCCCCTTCCTGCCCAGACCAATTTTCAGCTTTCAGCGCTGTAACATTTTGAATGACAATTGCGCAGTCATACAACATTGTACCCCAATGATTTTTATATATTTTTTCGGCTACAAATAGAGTTTTTTTTTGGTGGTATCTGATCACCTCTGCGGTTTTTATTTTTTGCGCTATAAACAAAGGACAATTAAAAAAAAAAAACAATATTTTTTACTTTTTGCTATAATACATATCAGTTTTTTTCCCCCCATGCATATATTGATTAGTTTGCCTACAACATAGGTTTTTGATTTATGGCATTTTCATTTTTTTGTTTTTACCAGTAATGACAGTGATCTGCGACTTTTATAGTGACTGCGACAGACAGATTGGACACTTTTGGGACCATTGACATTTATACAGCGATCAGTGCTATAAATATGCCCCAATTACTGTATAAAAATAGCTGGCAGGAAAGTCAACAATAGGGGGCGATAAAGGGGTTAAATGTATTACCTAGGGAGTGATTCTAACTGTGGGGTGATGGGACTGACTGGGGGAAGAGACTAATCGGTGTTCCTATATACTCGGAACACACGATCTGTCTACACACACAGATCCACGTTCCTGCTGTGTCACGAGCGATTGCGGGTGCCCGGCAGACATCACAGCTGCCGGGCACGCGCATTGGCTCCTCGGCGCCAACGCCCCCTTTCCCCCGGAAAGCCGAGGACGTCATATGATTGTCACTTCTGGTTTCAGAGCTGTCCTTTTCCCTCCATCTTAAAGGGGCTTGTCCACCCCTTGATAACAATAAATGAAAAAAAGTGTAAAAAAAATGCACACAAAAAAAAAAAAAAAAAAAATAAAAAAAAACCTGGGGAATGCCCAGGGAAAAAAACACAAATGGCGACTGCATGCAAGAGCTGCCTGAAAAACCTTTGTGCTTTTTTCACCTTAATGCATCCTATGCATTAAGGTGAAAAAATACCTTACAGTGTCTGGCCCCCCAGCCCTGAATTTCCTTGGGTGTGTCCCCACCGTCCTCTCCACTGAGTCGTGGCTTTGATTGGATAGATTGAAAGCAGCGCAGCCATTGGCTCCCGCTGCTGTCAATCAAATCCAATGACGTGGGCACCAGGGGCCATTCATACACTCAGTGTCTATGGACGCCAAATGTATGACTCAGGAGCGCACTCGCAAGGTAACCTCAGGAGAGCGTTTCTCCTAGGGCAGTGGTCATCAACCCTGTCCTCAGGGCCCACTGACAGGACAGGTTTGCAAGATAACTGAAATACATCACTGGTGATATCATTTGCTGCTCAGTGATTGCAGTATTCTAGTCTGCATCTCCCCAAGGTAATACATAAAACCTGGCCTGTTAGTATGCCCTGAGGACAGGGTTGATGACCACTGTCATAGGGGGTTATCTAATGCTGGGCGGAGCTACGAGAGCTGCAGAGGACCACCAGAAGAGGAGGATCGGAGCCACTCTGTGCAAAACAAGCTGCACAGTGGAGGCAAGTATGACATGTTTGTTATTTTTCTTTAACCTCCCTGGCGGTATGATTCTTTCAGATTTTAGGTGCTGAAAGCGGTACCATTATTTGCAAGGGAATTTGGCGTGTTATTCTGAAGGCTTGTAATTCTTAGGAATAACTCACTTAAATCTATCCAAAGAAGAGTCTAATAGGCATCCCAGGTATGATTTTTTTTTTTTTTATTAAAAATTATAATATAATAAATAATTATAAAAAATTATAACAAATAATAATATAATTATAGTAAAAATTATTCAATAATGTAATCAAATCAAAATCACTGAAATTTGCTCAGTTGCAGAATTTTTGCTGTCATTTTTTTTTTATGACAAATTTCCCCACAAATCGCTATCGCTAAATTCTGCAAGTGATTCTGATTTATTATCGCTGTTTTTTAGCTGCTCTAAAACAATTTTTGCCATAAAGGGACACTTTGGGTTGCTATGGGCAATCTACAGTTTGCAGGGAGAAAGAACAGTTTTTATTATATAAAAGGACATGTAGTGCACAGGGCAGACCACTAGGGACATGGGGGGTGTGTATTTTTTACATACAGTACTGTAATCTATAAGATTACAGTGTACTGTATGTATAGTGTTTGTTTACATTTTTGAATTTGGCGTCGTTCTCCGTCCCCGTGCGTCGTAACGTCGCAGGGAACGGAGATCGGTGGCGCGCAGGGACACTGTGTGAATCGAGCGAGCACCAGCTCGCTCACACAGCGCGGATGCATCGCTGGATCCACGGAGAAGGTAAGTAAACAGTCTCTGTGGATGCTGCGAGGTGAGCCCGAGTCTGATTTGGGGTTACCGATCGTAGCACAGAAATCTTATCCCGAGTCAGACTCGGGAACACCGCCAGGGAGGTTAAACAAAGCTTTAGTATTACTTTAACCACTTGCCTACTGTGCACCTACACCCCGTTCCTGCCCAGACAAAATTTTAGCTTCTGGCACTGCGTCGCTTTAACTGACAATTGCGCGGTCGTGCGATGTGGTTCCCAAACAAAATTGGCGTCCTTTTTTTCCCCACAAATAGAGCTTTCTATTGGTGCTATTTGATCGCCCGTGCGGTTTTTGAAAAAATACACATTTTTTGATTTTTGCTATAATAAATATCCCATTAAAAAAAAAAAAATACGTATTCTTCTACATATTTTTGGTATAAAAAAATTTAAAATAAAATCGCAATAACCGTATAGTGACTGGTTTGCGCAAAAGTTATATTGCCTACAAAATAGGGGACATAATTATGATTTTTTTTTATTTTTTACTAGGTATGGCGGCAATCTGCGTTTTTTTCCGGGATTGCGACATTATAGCCGACACATCGGACACATTTTTGGGACCATTCACATTTATACAGTGAACAATGCTATAAATATGCATTGATAACTGTATAAATGTGACTGGCAGGGAAGGGGTTAACCACTAGGGGGTGGGGAAGGGGTTAAATGTGTATCCTAGGTGTGTTCTTACTGTAGGGGGGTGACCGATTGTGTCCCTATGTACAAGGGACACAATCGATCTCCTCTCTCCCCGACAGGGACGTGCAGCTCTGTGTTTACACACAGAGCTGCACGTCCCAGCTCAGTTACACGGAAATCGCGGGTGCCCGGCGGCCATCGCGCACGGTGTTGTTAGTAACCCGATGGGTGCGCGCGCGCCACCTAGCGGCCTGAATTGACATCACGTCATATGACGTGATGTCAGGATAATTTAGTATCCCGCCCGCCGTCATTTCACGGTGGGCGGGTATTAAGTGGTTAAAGGGGTTGTAAAGACAAAAATATTTTCCTCTTAAATTAAAGTCTGACAGTAGCTGATAAAGTAAAAAGTAATGTTTTGCAGTATAATTAGTTTGATACCTGTTGAAATCGAGCCGTTTTATTCACCCCCGTCACTCCTGAATCATTATTCTCACTGACTTCCTGGTTTGCGGTGTGAATTCATTCTTGCTACATCACAGCCTAATGGGAACAGTTCCCATTAGGCTTAGCCTCCATGCCTATGAGGGTTAAGAGAGCATCTTCATGCAGGGCTGTAGTCATAGGGAGGGGGTGAGCACATTCTGCTTTCCACCATGCAGATGCTGGTGGAAAGCAAGAAGAGGAGAGACAGGAAATGGCATTTTCAAACCTGAATTACTGTATTTTGGAAGTCAAAAGGAAAAACGAGGCAAGTCATATTTAAATGCTCTAGCTTACAGCAAACAATTGATCTAATTAAAAACGAACCTTTAGTGTTCCTTTAAGTTTGAAGCTGTTTGATATCTGGAAACCAGTTGCCCAATTCCAAAAACCCAAAGGGTTCTCACTAGGGTTGTCCCGATACCAGCATCGGTATCGGGACCGATTCCGAGTATTTGTACTCCCGCAAATACCCCCAATACCCAAATAGAATACTTTGCCCCCCCCCCCCCCCGTCGCCGTACCCGCCACATGTTTAAAGCGTGCGGGAACATCACAGCTTTCATTTGAATAGCTGTAGTGGTCCCGCCGCGTATAGACAGACACTCCCCCTTGCTCGGGATTGGATGGGTGACCGTGATCTGTCCAATCCCGAGCAAGGGGGAGTGTCTATATGCGGTCGGGAAAACAGCTATTCAAATGAAAGCTGTGATGTGCAGGGACATGGATGGAGGGACATGGCTGCAGGGACATGGATTGATGGACATGGTTGTGGGCACATGGATGGAGGGACATGGCTGGAGGGACATGGCTGCATCATATGTGGGGGACATGGCTACATATGTAGGGGACATGGCTGCATTTGTGGGGGACATGGCTGCATATGTGTGGGGACATGGCTGCAAATGTGTGGGGACATGGCTGCAAATGTGTGGGAGACATGGCTGCATATGTGTGGGAGACATGGCTGCATATGTGTGGGGGACATGGCTGCATATGTGTGGGGGACATGGCTGCATATGTGTGTGGGGGACATGGCTGCATATGTGTGGGGGACATGGCTGCATATGTGTGTGGGGGACATGGCTGCATATGTGTGGGGGACATGGCTGCATATGTGTGTGGGGGACATGGCTGCATATGTGTGGGGGACATGGCTGCATATGTGTGGGGGACATGGCTGCATATGTGTGTGGGGGACATGGCTGCATATGTGTGTGGGGGACATGGCTGCATATGTGTGTGGGGGACATGGCTGCATATGTGTGTGGGGGACATGGCTGCATATGTGTGTGGGGGACATGGCTGCATATGTGTGTGGGGGACATGGCTGCATATGTGTGTGGGGGACATGGCTGCATATGTGTGGGGGGACATGGCTGCATATGTGTGGGGGACATGGCTGCATATGTGTGGGGGACATGGCTGCATATGTGTGGGGGACATGGCTGCATATGTGTGGGGGACATGGCTGCATATGTGTGGGGGACATGGCTGCATATGTGTGGGGGACATGGCTGAATTTGGGGACATGGCTGCATTGTGTGGGGGAATGGCTGCAAAAAAAACATATCAGTATTCGGTATCGGCGAGTACTTGAAAAAAAGTATCGGTACTTGTACTCGGTCCTAAAAAAAAGTGGTATCGGGACAACCCTAGTTCTCACAGATCAAGATCAAAAAGTGTTTTCTGTAAGGTTTCCAGTTCAGACAATAGTTGCAGAGGTGATGGCTACAAGGAACTCACCTTGTGAGTGAGAGATTAAGACTGCAGTAGATGTCCAAGGAGTTTAAGGGTAGTTACTGAAGTGCAGAGAGAACCAGTCAGATGCCACTGGGAAACAGATTGGGAGACCTACTGTACAAAGCCTTAACCAAAAAGAGTAAGGGGCCAACAGTCTATGAAATGGAATGGAAAGGGCAAAACCTGACCGTTGTTAGAGGCGAGTGGCAGAAGCTGGTCAATCTGGATCAGAGGACTCTCTAAAGCCTCACACACGATTGGACTTCCATCAAACTTTTCTGTGGATTTTGATCAGAAGGGAGTTGGCCATGAATTTGTTCTGCATACACACGACAGAACATTTTCAGCCAACATTCACCAAATCAGCTCTTTACCGCCACCCTTTGGGCAACTTCTGCTATTGTTGTCTGATGTTTAGCAATGGTTCTGAGCATGGATGTTTGTACTTTGGACTTTAGTCTGATGGACTTGTGTACACATGAACGGATGATCCTCCATTGGACATTTTTTGTCAAAAAGTTTGAGAGCATGCACAGCGAACATTTGTCAGTGGAAATTCCGAAAACAATTGTCCGATGGAGCATACAGACGGTCAGATTGTCTGATAAAACACGTCCGTCGGACTAGTCAGATCGTGTGTATGGGCCTTAATAGGTGGGTTCAATTCGGGGAAAAAATTACCAAATTGCCTGAAGCTACAGATGTTTATTGAGAGAGGATTACTTTAGAGATCAAGTACGCTGTACTGACAGGGCGCCAGCCCAACATTCTGACTTCTGTATTGAGAATCTTCCAAAAGGTGTAAAGAGAAGATTCCCAACACCAGAACCATTTTCCTGAGACATCAGGCCATGAGTAGCCCAGTCTTTTCTGTCAAACAAATCTGTCCAGAGACAGGACAAATGTCTCACAACGACAAATCGTTGTGTTGCATGTGTCTAGAGTATACTGGGCAGAAATATTGGGCAAAAGGGACTTGCCTCAAAGAAGGCTACCATCAGCCTCAAGACTCGCATGCAGAAGCAGAGAGTTAAGCCTCATACACACGATCTGATTTTCTGACGGGAATTGTGTAATGACAGCCTGTTGGCGGAAAATCTGACAGTTTGTATGCTCCATCGGACAATTGTCAGATTATCCGCAGACAAATGTTGGATGGCAGGCTTTAAAATTTTCCGCGAACAACGGTTTGTTGTCAGATTTTCCGTGCGTGTGTACAGAAGTCCGTTGGACAAAAGACCCAAGTACAAACACGCATGCTCGGAAACAATGCTCACCAAAATCAACATTAGCAGAAGGTGTCCAAAGGGTGGCGCTAAAAAAAGATGTAGTACGTAACTATGTTCGTGTTTGTTGGCAGACAATTGTGTGCCGTTTGTATGCAAGACAAGATTTTGGCCAACGCCCTTCGGACAAAAGTCAGAGGCTTTGCGGAAAATCTGATCGTTTGTATGAATCTTCTGGACTGAAGGGTGATCCCAAGACTAGAGTAAAAGCAGGAAACTGCCCATGACCCCCTCCCCAAATGTCTAGAAATTAATACACAGGATGGTTAGCTTGGCTCAAACTAAAAGGCAAGGAAGGCCTCAAGTATAGATGGCCAAAAGTGACCAAAGTCATTAAAGGCAGGCAGCAGAAATGGACTGAAGATCCATGTGGTATTTACAAGCAGTAGGGAGATATTCCTCTAGAGAGAAAGTGTGGAGTGTGCACTCAAAACTCTACCCTGTGGGTGACGTCATTGCTTATTCCCACAGCTTTAACCTCTTCCCTGGCAAAAGCCAGTAGGAAGAGAGAATAGTGCACAGCAACTAATAATGAGGGAGCACTCATTGCTTGGCCTGACCCGACCAGTGTACTTCAGAGGAAATGGCAGCAGATAACTTAACAAGATCTGGGTCTGGAAAGCGTGGAACCCAGTAGCTGAAGGTCACTTCTAGGCTAGCTCTGTAACATGCAGTCAACATGAGTCTAAATATACAGGCCAAAATCAGGCTGAAAATGACAGCAATGCATGGCTGCAGATTTGATGGTAAGCCCCCAGCAGTAGGGTAGGGAGACTAGGGTCCCGAGAAAATGCTAGTAAAATAATAGGTTAGTCTTTGACATTCAATACCAGGAACTTTGACCCCCTTTCTTGCTAGGTCACATAACACTGTACTCAAATGAAATTATTTTTTTGAGGTAGAGATTTATTTTGGTGGTATTTAATAACCACTAGGTTAGTTTTTACTAAACAAATGAAATAAGCTAAACAAACAAAAACAAAAAATTGACTTTTTTTTTCTTAGTTTCTGTTATACATATTAGCAAATAAGTTATTTTTCTTCACTGATGTGCACTGTGTCTGGCCCTTTATTGTGATCATCTGTGTAGGGCAGAGCAGTCACAGAACATGCCCGATGTGCACCACAGGGGGCGCACTTCTGGAAAGACATCAGCTATAGCATGGTAGGGAGGTTAAAAAAAGCAAAAGCTGAAAAAATATATAAAATCTCTAGGAAACAAAAAGTGGAGGCATGCTGGTAAGAGTGAGGGAAAAAAAGGGGGGTAAATACTGCACTAATGGTGTAAAAAAGTGAAAAAATGAGCTGCGACACTAAAACATGTGATATTCATGTAAAAATAACTGTGCAAAAGGGAATAGTCGTGCTATACAATTGCATATGGATATATATTTAGTGATCCAAATACTTATTGAATTGTAAAATGTGTATATAAATATAATATATATATATATATATATATATATATAGATATATCTTATTAAATACCAGAAATTACATACATAAAACAAAGCAGTAAAACACAGAAACCAGACTACAAATGGGATAAATGAACTGATAAATGCTATATATATATATATATGAAACATACATAAAATAAAATACTTGGGATAAATGAATATAAATGCTAAGACAGAGTGAATGGCATACAATAAACAACAAATATGTGCACAAATTATGAAATGTGATACAGAACATCGCAGAGACATCCTAGGCATGGATCAAATGTCCTTGAACAAAAACTGCAACTAGTGTGCACATAAATATAGAGCAATAGGAATAAAGCAAAAATCCACTGTATCTAAAAAAGAAGGAAAAAAGTCCAGTTCCACAAGGGAAAATCCAAATAGGTTGAAATGACTGTCCACCACCACCAAGATGTATTCCTCCTCAGGCGACACACAGAAGAAAAGATGGAACCTTACCAGATTGGATGGACCTGTTAATAACAAGGTCGCATTGGCTTGCAGGTAAACCTCTGCAGGGTCTCAAAGCTCATCAAAGGTATCCAGATCGTCCACCTCCTATAAGCCTCCTCTTTTCCACTCTTAAGGTTGCCAATGGGAAAATGCAGATGTCCCTCTCTCCAAGGGGAATAAGCCCATAAATGGCTAAAAATGAGAAAGGCTGCAATAGTGCGTTCCTTTTAAAAAATTGTGGATATTTATTGTATAAAAGGAGCAGACGATACAGAAAGTAAATTTAAAATTATATCAGGAAGTTAAAAAAGCCGGCATTAGCTAGGAAAAAAAAAAAACGTACGCCCATGCTTCCAGGGTCACGTGGGGACGACAATACGTAGCACCGCCCTTTAAAAATTAAATTTTTAAAGAGCACGGGCGACGCATTGACATCACCACTTATATACGTTCAGAGGCTTAACCAAGCCCCGTTTTCATTCAGCGGCCCACGTCCAAAAAGACAGAACCAACCCTTGTTTACAACCCTTGTTTGTCATGGTTCTGGCTGTCAAGAGTCTTGCTATGCCTCATGGGATTTGTAGTTCTGCAACATCTATAGGTCCGCTAATTGCATATCCCTGGCATAGGGTATTAAAAATAAATAGCATATGTCTTTATGTATCAAAAAATTCACATCAGACCTGACATCTGTTTGTACATAGTCAAGGCTAAAAAGAAACGTAACCAATCAGGAGTTGTCAATAAAAGCGTTAATTTTAATATCTACATTAAGGCTTAATGGTTTAAGACATTTAACCCTATATATCCAACTCATTTCGAGTTTGGATATTGCCCTTCTTTTAGGAACCCCTCTCCAATGACAAGTGAGATTAAATCAGTGTTTCTCAACTCCAGTCCTCAAGGCCCCCCAACAGGTCAGGTTTTCCATTATTTTGCACAGGTGATTTGATCAGTTTCACTGCCTTAGTAATTCCCACAGCCTTTTCATCTGAGGGAAATCCTGAAAACATGACCTGTTGGGGGGGCTTGAGGACTGGAGTTGAGAAACACTGGATTAAATGAACATATAGGTAATATCAGGAGAGGCTTTAGAGCAGTGGTCATTAACCCTTTCCTCAGGGCCCACTAACAGGCCAGATTTTATGTATTATTTTGGGGAGATGCAGACTAGAATACTGCAATCACTGAGCAGCAAATGATATCACCTGTGATGTATTTCAGTCATCTTGCAAACCTGTCCTGTCAGTGGGCCCCGAGGACAGGGTTTATGACCACTTCTTTAACCTCCCTGGCGGTATGATTCTTTCAGATTTTAGGTGCTAAAAGCGGTACCATTATTTGCAAGGGAATTTGGCGTTTTATACTGTAGGCTTGTAATTCTTAGGAATAACTCACTGAAATCTATCCAAACAAGAGTCTAATAGGCATCCTGGGTATGATTTTTTTTTTTTCTTATTAAAAATTATAATATAATAAATAATTATAAAAAATTATAACAAATAATAATATAATTATAGTAAAAATTATTCAATAATGTAATCAAATCAAAATCACTGAAATTTGCTCAGTTGCAGAATTTTTGCTGTCATTATTATTTTTTTTTTTATGACGAATTTCCCCATAAATCGCTATCGCTAAATTCTGCAAGTGATTCTGATTTATTATCGCTGTTTTTTAGCTGCTCTAAAACAATTTTTGCCATAAAGGGACACTTTTGGTTGCTATGGGCAATCTACAGTTTGCAGGGAGAAAGAACAGTTTTTATTATATAAAAGGACATGTAGTGTACAGGGCAGACCACTAGGGACATGGGGGGTGTGTATTTTTTACATACAGTACTGTAATCTATAAGATTACAGTGTACTGTATGTATAGTGTTTGTTTACTTTTTTAAA
Source organism: Rana kukunoris (assembly GCA_029574335.1). Taxonomy (NCBI): domain Eukaryota; kingdom Metazoa; phylum Chordata; class Amphibia; order Anura; family Ranidae; genus Rana; species Rana kukunoris. The sequence goes on along the minus strand of CM056052.1, from coordinate 262,778,323 downwards.
TTTGGCGCCGTTCCCCCCCCTACGTCGCGACGCTCGCAGGGAAGGGAATCGGCGGAACACACAGCATCAGGCGGACATCCGCCCGCCGTGCACTGCGGGGATTCATCGCTGGATCGCAGAGAAAAGGTAAGTAAACTTTTTTCTGCATCCAGCGAGACAAGTCCGTGTGTGGCATGGGGTTACCGATCGTAGCTTTAAAATCTCACCCCGTGCCACACACGGGAAGACCGCCAGGGAGGTTAAAGGACATTCCGTATCCAGGCATTATAGGGAGGTGCGTGATGGAGACCCTACCGATACTTCTTTTATAGCAATAGATAAACTTAAATGTCATTGGAGAGGGGGTCCTAAAAAAAGGGCAATAGCCAAACTCGAAAAGAGTTGGATATATAGGATTAAATGTCTTAAACCATTAGGCCTTAATGTAGATATTGAAATTAACACTTTTATTGACAACTCCTGATTGGTTACGCTTCTTTTTATAGTCTTGACTATGTACAGATGTCAGGTCTGATGCAAATTTTTTGATAAATAATGACATATGCTTTTTATTTTTTATACCCTATGCCCTTAATGTTAAATGTCCCTTTGTTCATTTTGTTGGCTTCTTAGTGTTTCCACCTACATTGACCGAGCTCTCCTACATTGACCGAGCTTTAATTTATCTATATATATTTATTTTATTTAATATTTTATATTCCGTTTTTTTCCTATTATAATACCTCTATTCGTTTTTGCCAACTATGGTCTCTATATGCAAAATTTCATTTTTGAGTGTATTATATGGAGTAGGGTTGTCCCGATACCACTTTTTTTAGGACCAAGTACAAGTACCGATACTTTTTTTTCATGTACTCGCCGATACCGAATACCGATACTTTTTTTAAATGTCATGTGACAGTTTTCAAACCACAATACAGACTAAGGATATTTTCTTTAGAATTATGAAGAACTCTAACTCAAGACATTATAAAAGAATAAAAATGAATAAAAAAATGTTATTTGCTTGTCACGCAGTAATAAAAAACTCAAAGAATTTTCACAGAACATGTTGGTAAATACAAAAAAAGTATCGGCAGAAGCATCGGGAGCATTTGCGCGAGTACGAGTACTCCCGCAAATACTCGGTATCGGTCGGGACAACCCTAATATGGAGGGTGATATAAGTAACATTATTGGAGGTTTACCTGCAAGCCTATACGACCTTGTTATTAAGCACTTAAGGACCGCCGCACGCACATTTACGTCCACAGAATGACACGGCTGGGCACAAGGGCGTATATATACGTCCTCGCCCAGTAGCGGGTGCGTGCTGCGGTCCCCGTGGCTCTGGGAGCGATCCGGGACGAGGGGGGCGGATGTCTGTATTTGCCCGCCCCCCCGCGATCGCTCCCAGCCAATCCCTGCGCTCCCCCTGCATGTCACTTCCTCCTCCTGTGTAAACACAGGAAGGGGGAAGTGATGTAATCTCTCATCGCAGCGGTATTTCCAACTGCTGCGATGAGAGAAACACCTAACAGTAAGTCTGCACTAACACTACACTGACACACACACACATAGGAACATTAACCCCTTGCGATCACTCCCCCACCCCCCTGTCACAGTGTCACTGAATGCAGTGATCTAATCACTGCATTTAGTGTCAGTGTGACAGGCAGTGTAAAAGTCAGTTGGTGTTAGGTTCAGGGTAGCACCCGTACCCCCGCTAATAAAGTTTTAACCCCCTGATCACCGCCCTAGTTAACCCTTTTACTCCCTATTGCCAGCGTCACTAAGCGATCATTTTTCTGATCGCTGTATTAGTGTCGCTGTTCCCGCTAGGTAGCTATTTTTTTTTTATTGCGATTTTTTTTTTTTACTAAAGACATGTGGCTGAATAAATTTTGGCCTAAATGTTTGACTAAAATTTAGTTTATTTGATTTTTGTTATAACAAAAAGTAAAAAATAGTGTTTTTTTTTCAAAAATGTCGCTCTATTTTTGTATATAGCGCAAAAAATAAAAAACGCAGAGGTGATCAAATACCACCAAAAGAAAGCTCTATTTGTGGGAAGAAAAGGAGGCAAATTTTGTTTGGGAGCCACGTCGCACGACCGCGCAATTGTCTGTTAAAGCGACGCAGCGCTGAATTGTAAAAACACCTTGGGTCATTTACCAGCGTATTGGTCCGGGTCTTAAGTGGTTAACATGGTCCATCCAATCTGGTAAGTTTCCATCTTTTCTTCTGTGTGTGTCGCATGAGGAGGAATACATCTTGGTGGTGGTGGATAGTCATTTCATTTCAACCTATTTGGATTTTCCCTTGTGGAACTGGACCTTTTTCCTTCTTGTTTAGATACAGTGGAGTTTTGCTTTATTCCTATTGCTCTAAATTTTTGTGCACACTGGTTGCAGTTTTTGTTCACGGACATTTGATCCATGCCTAGGATGTCTCTGTGACGTTCTGTATTACATTTCATAATTTTTGCACATATTTATTTGTTGTTTTTTTATTGTATGCTATTCACTTTATATGTCTTAGCATTTATCCCAAATATTTAATTTTATTTACCTTTCCTATCTATCTATATATTTATATACACATTTTTACACCCTATGAGTATGTGGTGGGGTTGGCCCACTGCAGGGAAGCACCTGGGAGTGGATAATAGGGGTGACCCATGATTGTGAGAGTTTATAATAAAAATGTTCTTATGTTGTTACTCACTCCCCCAGTTTAGTCCCCCGAAACAGGTGCCCCCTAGATAGTTTTTGCTCCGGTGCTGCACACACGTACCCGGTATATGATCCTGTTGTGTCTTGTAATGTCTTTGTCTTCCCCCTTTTATGAGCCATGTTGGCTGACTGTATGTATGTCTCTCTTCTAAAATTTAAAAATAAAGATTATATAAAAAAAAAAATATATACACATTTTACAATTCAATAAGTATGCTGGTAAGAGTGATTATACTACCCTGCGCTGTTTTTTTTTGTGCCAGTGCCTAATCTTTTTGTAGGAGTAAGTACATCCCAAACATTTAACGTGACTAAAGTAAAGCCCTGTTTATTCTTTTCTTTGAACATACATGTTATACTTGCCTTCTTAATGCAATGGTTTTGCACAGAGTAGCCTTGATCCTCTTCTCAGGTCCCCCACTGGCACTCCTGGCTCCCCCCCCCCATAAAGTCATTTTCTATGGGGGGACTAATGCATGCTTGTTCCCAAGCTACACTCAGACATAAGACACAGAGCTCAGCCTGGTCACTGGCTGACTGACAGCAGTGAGAGCCAATGGCTCCTGCTGTTTTATCTGAGCAAATCAGGAGTGAAAGACCTGGGAGGGCCTTGCTCTTGTGCACATCACTGGATTGAGATTGGGGGAGCTGCATTGGGTGTCTTTTTTTTTTTTTTAAACTCCCTTTACAAACACTCCAACTACCTGGGTCCCTCAACAGATGAGAAAAAATATGGGAGGCTGTTTTCACATTTTTTCCTTAAAGCCCTAATTTGTTTTTTGCATGTTCTGACTGTACAAATATCAAATATTTCAGGAAACAGTGTCTTAAACTAATGAAGTATATACTGAAACAACTCAAGGAGAGAGGAAATCGGAGAATGAATCAATTTTACTCATACCAAGCAAAGACTGCGCTACTGCATGCATGCGTTCAGTACCCAAAAGATGAAGATTGGAAGCAGGAAGACCTGCATATCTGCTTCAATAGATATGTTGAATACTTTCAAAAATGCCTGAAAACCAATTCTCTTCCAAACTTTTTCATACCTTCCCAAAACCTTTTTAGTCCAAATGAAGTTGATAAAGCAAGCTGCAAATACCTTCTTGAAGAGTTAGAAATGGAAAAGGTTAAAAACTACCCAATATTTTTAGAGAGTATGATTTCTGATATGCGCCTGCTGTATGAGAAAGTATCCTGTTCACCTTGAATTGCTTTTCACCTTGAATTGCTTTCTTTGTGTGAAAATCCTGGTGTCCCACTGCTTTCCTATGATAAACTGATCATACTAAACAGAATACACAGAGGTCAGTTCTCTAGCTGTGCTCTTTTCAATAATCAGACTTGTCCTGACACGTGCACCCACCCCCTGCACAGTCATTCGCTGGCTGCTGCCGCTTCTTCTCCCCTAATGCCGCATACACACGGTCGTTTTTTGTCTTGTAAAAAAAACTTTCATTTTAAAAAACGACGTTGCCTACACACCATCGTTTTCTGAAAATGCTCTTGCAAATCGCGGTTACGTACAACACGTACGACGACACTCTGTTCCATTCAAGCTTGTGTCATAACTTGCTTCTGAGAATGCGCGAGTCTAAAAACGTCGTTTTAGCCCACACACAATATTTTTTTATGACGAAAAACAACATAAAAAATTGAAGCATGTTTGAATTTTTTTTTTGTCGTTTTTCAGAAGACATTTTGCCTACACACGATCATTTTAAATTAAGTTTTTTAAAACGTTTTATTCCATCACAAAAAACGACTGTGTGTACGCGGCATAACTCTTATGCAGCTGAGAACAGGGGGAATGTGATCACTTAAATAATAAATAATGGGGGGGGGGGGCGGGCATTTATGTTTTTTTTTTATATCCATATAAAAATGTTTTGCCTTTCATTTCTATAGCAGTCCACAGGATCTCCCGAACTGTCACTGGATGCTAAAGGAGCTCAAGGATATAATTAAAGTTGGCCATATCCAGTTTGATTCAGCAGTGACCAGCTGAAATTTGAACAATGTATGGACAGGCTGAATATACCCAATTGAATAATAAACTTGGGTACACAACCAGACTGTCAGATTTTACATGTGATTATTGCTAGCAGCTATTTTAGCCACTAGCAGTAATCACTGCATTGCTCCACTGGAAGTGCACAATGAAGAACACAACACTCAATGTTAATGGGAGAATCAAGCTATTTTATTTCCCCTAAAACCAGTGCTTGCAGGAAAAAAAACTGCTCCATCAATGGCCAGCTTAACTCCTTGGTTTGCAGCCACTGTGAATTAAAAGTTCTTGGACTCACACAGGGCCTACAAAAGTTTAAATAAACAGTGGGCAGCAGTATGCATACATAGCTTCTCAGACTAAGGCTCCATACAGACTATAATCGGCCTAATATGCATGGACACATAGGATAACACTGAGCTGCTTCTACAGGCAGAACTCCTGTAAAAGCAGTGTTTAAGCCAGTGTGCATGGACCCCAAAGCCTAGTACACACAGGCCGAATGTGGGGGTATTCAGCCTGTGTATGGCAGCCGGTCTGACAGAAGCCAGCTGCTGTTGCATGAGCATGCTGGAAAACTAGCAGCTGTCTGGCTCCAGATTGTCTGAGAGTGCTCCGAACACAATAGCTCAGCGGGAAAGATCACTGTACCAATGTCAGATCGTTGGTACAATTGCTCCAAACGCAGCTGTCGGGTTTTTTTTTTTTACCATTAAATTCGCTGGGATCAAGGTTTTTTTTGTGGAAACTTGCCATACTGTTCAGTTACTTTGCATATTCTCTCTTCTACTGCAGGAGATTAAAAAAAAAAAAAAAAAAAAAGTATACTTTCACCCTGCACTAAATTATAGGATTCCATACAACTTCATAGGTTACAAATATTATCAATTTGTATTATGTTACTAAACTTTTAAAATATATAGTATGTAAACCAATACCAAGATGGAATCAAATCTGCATTTTGTCCATTATTATTGAGGAATAAAAAATATTCACAGATTATGCAGTAAAGAATCCTTTTGTTTTAGGAAAATGTGTAAAAAAATCTTTTTGATACTTAAAGTTAGTGATAAGCAAACCAATCCATAGCACATTATTCCATAGTGTGTTGCCCGAGACCTAGGCAAAATGGTGCCAACCGGTTTATCAAACAGGCTTCAGCAAAATGGCCGACGCATGTCCAATTATGCAGACTATACAAGTCTATCTGGTTTACCTGATAGTACCCCCTGAAGCCACGTGATGTGACAATACGCATAGGGATTGGAGCATCAGGTTTACCTACATCCTAAACCTAGGAGAACAGGCTTGGTGTGCGTGGATGCAGTATATGATTATTATGTACTAAATGTGAGTTTTTGTTTATTTGTACGGTTTTATTAAAGGTTTTAAAAATGGGATTATGCAATGTATGCGTCTCTTCTTATTCCTATGCTATCCATTGAGTACCTAACTTACTGAAGATCTGGTAATAGTAAGGGACCTATGCAGAGCCATACACAGAGGGCTTACGAACTCGGTGTTCGTGGAGTTTTATCCATGCTCCCTAACAAGTGAGTGCAGTACCGTATGTGTGGATTCTTCCCAGTGTTTAATCGGAAATACGCTTAGATTGCTCTCCTTGCTTCTACACGTGATCTTTATCTGGCACTGAGAAGACTGCAGCAACATCAAGGAATACCATCCTTTGGGTCGGATATAGCATCTCTAGTGACAATCTGCGAATGCTGTTCACCCAACAGCAGTGAGGTGAGCTACTTGACACAGAGGTGTATCACTGAAGGAGCCTGCAGCACTAAGTGTGTTTTTCTGCTACATCCGGTGGTGGGACTCACTCTCTATATGAACTTTATTGCATTCAGCACATTTCTTTTTGGATCACTTTTGCTTACTGGACTTTAATCACTGATATTTATATTTTTCATGTGCACTTTGCCACATGCATCTGATGTTTTTTTTTATATATATATTGATTTATGTTTAGTACACCTGGTTCACAGGTTTGACTGTCATCACTTGTCACTGATTTGTTTTATTAATATTTGTTGTCACTTACAGTAGGTGTCCGTTTATGAAGCAGTGAAATCTATTCACTGCTTCGTTCTCCGGCTATCACAGTGAAGATTTTTCTCCTCTGTGTGCCGGTTTATTAAGTGGAGAAGATCGCTTCACCCTTGGAGAAGTGAAATGATCTTCCAACGCTTCAAACAGTGGAGAACGGCCCCTGATACTGGAATCTCGTGAGAGTTCACGAGATTACAGTACCAGAAATTCACAGATGTCAGTTTATTGAGCTGTGAACAATTATCACCGCTCAGTACACTGACAGACCCCGTGGTTAATGTAATTAAAATAACGAGTCCCCCTACATAAAATATATATGTACACACATACACTATATATACACACACAAATTATATATATATATACAGTGCGGAAAATAAGTATTTGAACACCTTGCTATTTTGCAAGTTCTCCCACTGGGAAATCATGGAGGGGTCTGAAATTGTCATCGTAGGTGCATGTCCACTGTGAGAGACATAATCAAAAAATAAATAAAAAATTCCAGAAATCAGAATGTGATTTTTTTTAACTATTTATTTGTATGATACAGCTGCAAATAAGTATTTGAACACCTGAGAAAATCAATGTTAATATTTGGTACAGTAGCCTTTGTTTGCAATTACAGAGGTCAAACGTTTCTTGTAGTTTTTCACCAGGTTTGCACACACTGGAGGAGGGATTTTGGCCCACTCCTCCACACAGATCTTCTCTAGATCAGTCAGGTTTCTGGGCTGTCGCTGAGAAACACGGAGTTTGAGCTCCCTCCAAAGATTCTCTATTGGGTTTAGGTCTGGAGACTGGCTAGGCCATGCCAGAACCTTGATATGCTTCTTACAGAGCCACTCCTTGGTTATCCTGGCTGTGTGCTTCGGGTCATTGTCATGTTGGAAGACCCAGCCTCGACCCATCTTCAAAGCTCTAACTGAGGGAAGGAGGTTGTTGCCCAAAATCTCGCAATACATGGCCCCGGTCATCCTCTCCTTAATACAGTGCAGTCGCCCTGTCCCATGTGCAGAAAAACATCCCCAAAACATGATGCTACCACCCCCATGCTTCACAGTAGGGATGGTGTTCTTGGGATGGTACTCATCATTCTTCTTCCTCTAAACACAGTTAGTGGAATTATGACCAAAAAGTTCTATTTTGGTCTCATCTGACCACATGACTTTCTCCCATGACTCCTCTGGATCATCCAAATGGTCATTGGCAAACTTAAGACGGGCCCTGACATGTGCTGGTTTAAGCAGGGGAACCTCCTGTGCCATGCATGATTTCAAACCATGACGTCTTAGTGTATTACCAACAGTAACCTTGGAAACGGTGGTCCCAGCTCTTTTCAGGTCATTGACCAGCTCCTCCCGTGTAGTCCTGGGCTGATTTCTCACCTTTCTTAGGATCATTGAGACCCCACGAAGTGAGATTTTGCATGGAGCCCCAGTCCGAAGGAGATTGACAGTCATGTTTAGCTTCTTCCATTTTCTAATGATTGCTCCAACAGTGGACCTTTTTTCACCAAGCTGCTTGGCAATTTCCCTGTAGCCCTTTCCAGCCTTGTGGAGGTGTACAATTTTGTCTCTAGTGTCTTTGGACAGCTCTTTGGTCTTGGCCATGTTAGTAGTTGGATTTTTACTGATTGTATGGGGTGGACAGGTGTCTTTATGCAGCTAATGACCTCAAACAGGTGCATCTTCTTTGCAGCTGTATCATACAAATAAATAGTTAAAAATTCATAAATTGTGATTTCTGGAATATTTTTTTTTGATTATGTCTCTCACAGTGGACATGCACCTACAATGACAATTTCAGACCCCTCCATGATTTCCAAGTGGAAGAACTTGCAAAATAGCAGGGTGTTCAAATACTTATTTTCCGCACATTGTATATATATATATATATATATATATATACATACACACACACATATATACAGACACACACACGTACACATATATATGTATGTATACACATAAATATGACAGGGGGGACATGGTTACAGTGTTGGGGGGTCTGAACGGTAAATCTGAGATGGTAAATCGGGGCATGTGAATTCTGACACAGATCGCCAGTGAAGCTCTCAGATCACAGCTTCATAAACTGGCCATTTCTGTGTCAGTCTATGAGACTTCACTGTGTGTGGAGATAATTGGCGGGAGAACAAATTCAAACACTTCTCCCCCCGATTATCTCCGTTTCATAAACGGTTTGTGGGCTGTGATCAGTGGTGATTCCTTGGGATCACCGCTGTTCACCGCTTCATAAACGGACACCAGAGTGTGTTATCAGTCACATTCATTTCACTTCTCCGACCCCCTTCACAGCGCAGACACAATTTCCTCTTTGTAATATCACTTGTTTGTTTTGAATTGAAGATTCTCAGGTGTCTTTGCAGCAGTGCCCCCTAGAGTTAAATTGTTTTAGACAGCGCGGGAGTTCTCTTTATTTTTCAACCCATAGCAATACTGTATTTTTTTGATTTCTTGGCCATTTTTCAGGGAATATGAATAACAAAAACTTTTTTCCCCTCATGGTTAGTGTTTGACTGAAGCCATTTTATATTAATCAACAGTGTTTACTCTTTTTAAACCATAATCACAACAGAAACTACCCAAATGACCCTCATCAAGAGTTTACATGCCCCAGTTCTTAATACATGTATTGCCCTCTTTAACGTCAATGACAGCTTGAAGTCTTTTGTAGTATTTGTGAATGAGGCTCGTTATTTCCGCAGATGGATGGTATAAACTGCAAGTTTGAGATCTCCCCAGAGTGGCTCAATGATATTGAGGCCAGGAGACGGAGATGGCAACTCCAGAACCTTCACTTTATTCTGCTGTAGCCAATGACAGATAGAATTTGCCTTGTGTTTTTGATCATTGTCATGTTGGAACATCCAAGTACGTCCCATGCGCAGCTTCCTGGCTGATGAATGCAAATGTTCAAGTATTTTTTAATAACATACTGCATTCATCTTGCCATCAATGTTGACCAAATTTCCTGTGCCTTTGTAGCTCCCACATCCCCAAAACATTAGCGATCCACCTTCGTGTTTCACAGTAGGAATGGTGTACCTTGTGGACTCCTCTTCTAATGTAGCATTTATGGTTGTGGCCAAAACAGCTCAATTTTGGTCTCATCGCTTTAAATGACTGTGCCAGAAGGTTTGAGGCTTGTCTCTGTGCCGTTTGGCATATTGTAAGCGGGATACTTTGTGGCATTTGCGTAGTAATGGCTTTTTTCTGGCGACTCGACCATGCAGCCCATCTTTCTTCAAGCACCTCCTTATTGTGCATCTTGAAACAGACACACCACATGTTTTCAGAGAGTCCTGTATTTCACCTAAAGTTATTTGTGGGTTCTTCTTCGCATCCCAAACTATTTTTCTGGCAGTTGTGGCTGAAATTTTAGTTTGCCTACCTTGACCATGGTTTGGTTTCAACAGAACACCTAATTTTCCACTTGATTAGAGTTTGAACACTGCTGATTGGCATTCTCAATTCCTTGTATATCTTTATATCCCCTTTCCCGTTTTATACAGTTCAACTACCTTTTCCTGCAGATCCTTTGACAATTCCTTTGCTTTCAACATGATTTAGAACCCAGAAATGTTAGTGCGGCACTAGAAGAAAGATGCAAGGGTCTGTCAGGAGTCCAGAAACTCATTGATCTTTATATATATATATATATATATACACATATATATACATATACACATACACACACACACACACACACACACACACACCAATTACAAGCAAACAGATCACAGGTGAGGATGGATACCTTTAATAGCCATTCAAACCACTTTGTGTCAACTTGTGTGCATGTTATCAGGGTATATAAACTTTTGATCAGGGTCATTTGGGTAGTTTCTTTTGTGATTAGGATTTAAAAAGCATAAAACACAGTTGATCGATAATAAATGGCTTCAGCCGTTTCCACTATGAGTGAAAACAGTTTGTGTTATCAATCATATTCTCTGAAAAATGGCCAATAAATCATAAATTCTGCCAGGGTATGTAAACTTATGAGCACAACTGTATGTGCAAGCTAAACTCCTGTTTTTAATGTGAACTGTAAAGGCCCATACACACTTAGATTTTCTGACGATTCTTGTCTTCAGATTTACCAAAACCATATGAGGTTCACTGTAGTTTATAGTGATTCTATTATAGCTAACTATAGCTAACTCCCTAATGCTCCCTCCATTCTCTCAGAACTTTGACAGCCACTTCATGATATAAAAGTTTTTTATCAATCCAATTCTCCAGGGTGCACACCTCTCAGTATATGAGACACTTCCACCTCCATACACAGGGGTCTCACTTACCTTAATATAGTATCTCATTAGATATTATGATGTGGTCCCTCAAAACATTTATGCATAGCTCTCAGTAAAGCAAATACAGAGAAACCACTCCCATAGTAAAGCAAATACAGAGAAATCGCTCCCATAGTGAAGTATGATGAAAGATATAGCCGATGTATTAAATAAGAATTACACTCACATTTATAAAACAAAAACCTCAAAGAGGTGTGATATATACTGAGAGTTGTGCACCCTGGAGGATTGGATTGATAAAAGCTTTTATATCACAAAGTGGCAGTGAGAGTTCTGGGAGACTGGAGGGCGCATGAGGTGTTATACTTATAATAGGATCGCTATACAGGCATACCCCACTTTTAAGTACACAACGAGACCAGAGCATGTCTGTAAAACGAAAATGTACTTAAAGTGAAGCAATACCTTTTTTTACTTCTAGGCTTTAGTGGGGGCGTCAGGGGCTGTAGTGGGGGCGTTGGGGGTAACACTCACATGTAAATAAGCTCATCTGATGCAAGGGGGGCCGCTCCAATCCATCCCCCGGATATCACGCTGCACACAAAGGACAGTGCTATGAAGAGGCTGGATGGCATTCTGTGGCTGACAGGCTGGAACTGGGCAGGCTAAGTGCTCAGAACTTCAGTTCCGTCTAATGCGGGTGCACGGCGCGAGAATATTTGTACTTGTGACACACTTTACATACACTCGCGGGTATGTCCGTACTCGCGAGTGTACGTAAAGTGAGTGTCCGTGAAGCGGGGTATGCCTGTAAGCTACAGTGGAGTGGGTCACTTATTGGCAAGGAAGGTCACCAGCACCATTGGACTGACAGCACTTTATACACTGGAGTTTCTTTGATGGACATTGCATTGTGCACCCAATCTATTGATCAAATTTATTGATTTAATACAATATATTTTTGGATTTATATTGTGCATCACTACCCTTTATATATTTACATAGGTTTATTGTTTGGCAGTGCTACACCACATATTTCCAGTAATTTTGTGGGAACAAAATTGGTGTATTGGCAGCTGGTTATGACATTTCACAGGAAGAGTAGGCGCTTTATACAGTTCATTTATTTCAGTCGGTTTGCCCACAATCATTTACACGTCCACAGGTTTATTTCCACACAATTTGTTGGGTGGGAGCACCACACCATTTCCAACCTATAGGCAGGCAGCGCAGGAGGCATACAACGCCTTCTACCTTTTGCAGTGTTACATGTTAACATTAAATCCTTTTATATATGCAAAACTGTTGTGTTCTCCTGTGCACATAAAAAAAAAGCCAGCCAGCCAGTCTATGCTATCCTTCTCACTGTATTGTTGTTGCATACTATTCTTGTTTGGTTTGGACACTTGGTTTTCTTTTTAACCGTTACAAAATACAAAAAAGCACGAGTCTGACCTTGCACTGTTTCACAATACAGATAACCGGAAGAGCAGCCTTAAGGTGTGTGGTGTGTCTCACCAACCAGCTGCATGACTTTCATTACAGCATAAATCAGATTTAGGAGGAACAGTATATATTTTTTTATAAATGAGGCTTTGCAGCAACACAGCAGATATGAAGGGGGTTACTAGAAAACATGGATACTGTAACTGTAAAACTTTATTGATGGCACATTCTTATACAACAGTGGTATATGAAGAATACTGAAATGTTGGTACAATTTTTCAAAACTGGAAAAGTAACATTGTTAATGAAGTTGTCATTCTGGATAAAGTTATTTATTCATCAAAAATGGTTCACCTTCAAAGAACGAGTCTCAATGGCTAAAAGAAGAAGAATAAAAAATTAATAAAAAAACGTTACATGGAGAGTGTGACTAACCTAAAATGGCTCTATATTTGGCCATACAAAAAGGGAAAGTCATCTGTCCCAGTAGCTTTCTTGCTGCTTTCTAAACCCTACCTAAAGCACGTATGTAAATCTATCCAACACAATGCAGCAATGGGTTGCATTGAAATTGGTTCCTATTTTGTCAATGGTTCTATTGCTTTAAAAGCGCTAAAATTGTTCTATAAATATTTCTGGTAAAAATGTCACTATAATCATTATTAGTGGACATAAACATAACTTACAAAATCCCTGCTAAATCTAAAAGATAAACTGTATTAAGGTAATCAATTTCTGTGTGTAAATGAGGTCTTGGGGTTGAATCACAAAAGTGCCGTTGCCTGCATAGTGTGAATACGTTTTTTTTTTTCTTGTGGCCATTGCTGTGTGCAGGCAGCCTACATCACACTATGGAGACACAGCAGCTGTACGAACACAGCCTCTAGATTAACAGAAGTGTGAATGCCTTTGTATGGCTGAAATGCTATCGAACTAGGGGCGAGGCCGTGGAATGCACGTGTGAGTAAGTGCTTTGTGGGACTCTATAAAACAAACTTAGAGCAGCCTTCTGCAGCGGACCTTGGAGTTGTTCTGGCTCGCAGGAAGTCTACCTTACCGAGACCCGCCGGGGCACTGCAGGCTAGTCCAAGATGCCGCTGGGTGAGCACGCTGCCCCATGCAGCCTCTCCCATCTTTGCACCTGCCATTGATTCCTTCCCCCTTCACTCCCCCTGCTCAGCCAGCCAGGACAGACACTCAGAAGCACTGGGGGGATAAAGATCTGCGCTTTCATATCCTAGCCCTTCCCACTAAAGCTTATCTGGAGCTCTTTGCTGACAGGGTTGAGAAGGCCCTACGCCAGGTCATTGAAGCACTTCAGACGGACACGGCTCATATAGGGGGTAGAGTTGAGGCTTTGGAGTCACAGTAGGAAGAAGCTACCCCTGCCTTGCAGGCGCTGAGAGATGCAAGACAAAAGAATAAAAGGATTAACTCCTCGCTGGATCAAATGATGACTTTTAAAACAGGTGTCAGAGTTAATATCTGCATCAAATGCCTGCCAGAAGCCATGGCACATTGTCCCCATTTTTCAAGATGTCTTTAAGCAGCTATTAGGCCATGAAGCAACAGAACACATATGAATTGATCCTACCCACAGAGCTCACCGCCCAGAGATGCATGTAAACTGCATAAATACTTTATAAAAGAATGCATAATGTCCTGTGTCGGCGGACTCAGTCATGTGCATTTTGATGGTGCTAAAATTATCCTTTTTGGATCTCTTTAGGCGCACTTCGATGCAACACCATGCTCCCAGGCCGCTGCTGGAGGCCCTACAGGATGCAAAGTTGATATACAGATGTGGCTTTCCTTTTAGTCTGATGGTTACCAAGGATGGCCAGCAAGACACCTTATGGAAGGAGGATGACTTACCCCAGTTCCTGAAATGCCTTGGTTTTCCTTCTGTGGGGATTCCATATTGGCGCAATACTTTGGAGATACCACTCCCTTTTCACCTACAGACTTGGCACCCTGCCCATCGTAGGAGTCAGAATAGGCATAGAGGAGGCCCATCTCACCAGGCCTTGCAATCCTCCTCTCCCTGAGGGACGACCTGAAATTTCTGACAGACTCTGCTGACTTTTTGCTGCCTTTGTAGAGGGTCTCCCTATTGGACTTGCACGTGTTGCCTTACCGCTCACCCCCAATAGGTCAACTTTTTGGAGTTGTGTGATCCCCATTGGTTTCCTCAGCCTGCCTTGATTCATGGTTCAGCAACTTGCAGACCTCTCACCTCCTCAGACGTGGTCCTGGACGGTCTCCTGTATTCTCCCTGATATACAATGTTTGTGGGTTGGGCTCACCTTCAAAACGCAGCAAGTTGTGGCTTGAAACAAAATGCCTGGGAGCACATGTATTATTATTGCGAGACAGTCTTTCACACTGACTCGGTCCCTCACCTCCCTACCCATTTGTACAACCTATGGTACCTCAGTAACTCCCTGCATGCTAAGTCGCGTCATAGCAATTTATAAACAATGTTCCTTTGTCCCGAAGCAACACTTGGCTGACCCTAATGGCCAATATGTGTTCCTAAAAAGGCACCATCCTTGAATGCAAATTTGCCTTTTGCAGTTGTGTATGCCGCAAACACTGGACATCTTTTGTTTTTGGACTTGGTCTTGGATTCCCTCTCCTCTTTTAGAGAAGGCCAGCTGATACTGGGGGAGATTTTAATGCCTGTCCTGACCCGCACTGATACATCCGAGGGCCATTCCACTCATTCTTTTGCCTTTCTAAAGCAATTTTCGAAAGTTCCTATATGCCCATCTGTTGGACTGCTGGAGGGTGCTCCATCCCAATTGGAAAGGATTTTAGTCACTCTTCAGCTGACCTGGCATCTGGCACCATGTACTTTACAGAGAACTGAACAGGTGAGGTGGGGGAAGCTTCTGTTTGGGAAGGACACACAGCAGTGGTTCAAGGGGAGCTCATCTCCCAAAGTTCCTCGGCTAAAGAGGGACTTGCAAACTAACGACAATCAGTTCAGCAAAACTTGAGCATAAATGTCACACTACCCCTAGCTGATGGTGGAACTTCAATCCCTCTGCCAGGAGTTGGCTGGCCTACTTGATACTCGTATACAAGCTTGGTTATGACACGTCTCCCATAAATTCTATGAATTTGGGAATAAATGTGGGAGTCCATAAAACATAATAAAAATATAAATAAATCTGTGCAAAATATAAAGTGACAAATAATGCGATACGTAGTTGCTTTGACAAAAAAAAAAAAAAAAAGACTTAGTTAGACTTACCGGTGACGGTATTTCTAAGAGCCTTTCAGGACAACCTTGGAGAGAGCGCAGCTCCGCCTCTTCATTAGGAAACACATGTAGATCCTTTAAAACCCCTCCTCTTCCACCATGGCCTCAGTTATTGTGGTCCGACACTCTGGAAGATAAAGCACAGAAAACCACAACACCATGATAGATTTATAACTTATTACTTTTACATACATTTAGGGTGGGAAATAGCGGTTGTCCTGAAAGGCTCTTAGAAATACCGTCACCGGTAAGTCTAACTAAGTCTTTCTCAACTCGCCTTTCAGGACAACCTTGGAGAGGATAAACAAGTAACTTACCCTAGGGTGGGACTACTACCTGCAACACCTTTCTGCCAAAGGCCTGATCGGCAGCAGACAATAGGTCCAACCTGTAGTGTCTTAGGAAAGTTGAGTAGTTGGACCAGGTGGCGGCCTTGCAAATCTGCTCGGGTGTCGCACCTGCTCTTTCAGCCCAGGATACAGCAGTTGATCTTGTTGAGTGTGCCATAATGCCTGAGGGAGGCGTAATTCCCTTGGCCTTGTAAGCTTCCATAATTGAGAGTTTAAGCCACCTTCCGAGCGTACATTTGGATGCTTTTTCCCCTTTACGAGGGCCTGAGAAAAGTATAAACAGAGCATTTGTTTTCCTGAAATCTTTGGTGACTAAGAGATATTGTACAAGACACCTTCTCACGTCTAAGGTATGAAATGCTTCTTCACCAGCGTTGGAAGGATTCAAAGAAAAAGTGGGTAAAATAATTTCCTGTGAACGGTGAAAATTTGATGCCACCTTTGGAAGGAAAGCAGGATCCGTCTGAAGAATTACACGATCTGGAAAAATTCTTAAGAAGGGTTCGGTAATGGCCAGAGCTTGAAGCTCACTAACTCGTCTTGCTGAGGTTATTGCCACCAAAAAAACAGTTTTGAAAATTTAATTTTTTAACCACTTCAGCCCCGGACCATATTGCTGTCCAAAGACCAGAGCACTTTTTGAGATTCGGCGCTGCGTCGCTTTAACTGACAATTGCGCGGTCGTGCGACGTGGCTCCCAAACAAAATTGGCGTCCTTTTTTTCCCACAAATAGAGCTTTCTTTTGGTGGTATTTGATCATCTCTGCGGTTTTTATTTTTTGCGCTATAAACAAAAACAGAGCGACTATTTTGAAAAAAATGCAATATTTTTTACTTTTTTCTATAATAAATATCCCCAAAAATATATAAAAAAAATAATTTTTTCCTCAGTTTAGGCCGATACGTATTCTTCTACATATTTTTCGTAAAAAAAAATCGCAATTAGCGTTTATTGATTGGTTTGCGCAAAAGTTATAGCGTTTACAAAATAGGGGGTAGTTTTATGGCATTTTTATTATTATTATTTTTTACTAGTAATGGCGGCGATCAGCGTTTTTTTTTCGGTACTGCGATATTATGGCGGACACTTCCGACACTTTTGACACATTTTTGGGACCATTGGCATTTTTTTAGCGATCAATGCTATAAAAATGCATTGAATTACTATAAAAATGCCATTGGCAGTGAAGGGGTTAACACTAGGGGGCGGGGAAGGGGTTAAGTGTGTTCCTATTTGTGATTTAACTGTATGGGGGGGTGGCCTCACTAGGGGGAATCACTGATCTTCCGTTCATACATTGTATGAACAGAAAATCAGCGTTTCCCCCGCTGACAGGAACGAGCGCTGTGTGTTTTCACACACAGCTCCCGTTCCCCGCTCTGTAACGAGCGATCGCGTGTGCCCGGCGGCGATCGTGCCCGCCGGGCACACGCACGGGACTCGGGGGCGAGCGGGGGGCGCGCGCGCGCAGGCCGCCGGCGGCGCGCACGCGCCCCCTAGTGGCCGCGAAAGGCGCGACTTAGAGCTACGGGCTCTCGCGCACCCGTGCCGACCTGCCGCCGTATTACTGCGGCGTCTGGTCGGCAAGTGGTTAATGAACACTCTTCTAATGGCTCGAACGGTGCTCCCGTTAGGCCTTGCAAGACAACTGATAAGTCCCAACTTGGAAAATTTTTAAGGGTCACTGGTCCGTTTCTTGAAAGTGCCCTGAAAAACCTGGAAATCAAAGGTTCTCTGGATAGAGTCTTTTCAAAATAAACAGAAAGAGCCGCTACTTGCGTTTTTAATGTACTGGATGCGAGTCCCTTCTCCATTCCCTCATGAAGAAATTCTAGCACCGAGACTACATCTTTGGTCTGGAATTTTTTAGAAGAACACCAGGAATTAAATTTCTTCCAGACTTTCCTGTAAATAGACCTGGTTATTTCTTTCCTGCTTGACAATAAGGTTCTCACTACTTTGTCGGATAAACCTTTGTTTTTTAAGATGTCCTCTTCAGTAACCAGGCGCACAGGTGCAACCTGTGTTTCTGGGTGACACACTGAGTCCTGCACTAGAAGGTCTTTCCTGGCTGGAAGCTCCCACGGGGGTTCTACGGCCAGATTTAGCACTGATGCAAACCAAGGCCTTTTCGGCCAGAAGGGAGCGATTAGAATCAGGTTGGTCGTTTCTTCCCTGAATTTCCTTAAAACTAGTGGAATTAGGGGAAGGCATAGCACAAACGGTAATCCCAAGGATGGGCTAGAGCATCTATGCCTATCGCTCTGTCTCCCCTGTGAAGTGAAAAGAATTCTTGGACCTTGGCATTTTGTTGGTTGGCAAAAAGATCCACTTGAGGATGGCCCCATTTTGTTGTGATCATGTTGAATATTTCCTGATTTAGGCTCCACTCTGACTCCAATACCTTCCTTCTGCTTAGCAGGTCTGCTAGTAAGTTCTGGGACCCCTTTAGGTGAATTGCTGACAATGAGGTTAGATTCCTTTCTGCCCATGCCAATAGCTGGTTGGCCAGTTCCATCAGCCCTTGGCTTCTGGTCCCGCCTTGTTTGGTCACATAGGCCACTGCTGTTGTGTTGTCCGACAACACTAGAACATGATGACCTTTTAGTAGCTGTTGGAAAGCCAGGAGACCCATGAAAATGGCCTTTAGTTCTCGCCAATTTGATGACCTCCTTGCTTCTACCTTGGACCAAGACCCCTGTGCTGTCTGTCCGTCCAGGTGAGCTCCCCACCCCCAAGAACTTGCGTCCGTCGTCAAACGCTTGTCCAAAGGGAGGACCCACGAGAGACCTTTTGATAGATTGACCTGATCTCTCCACCACCATAGGGACCTTTTTGCTTTTGATGTTGGTCTGAAAAGTTTCTCCAGAGACTCCTGATGAGACCAAACTTGTAGGATGTCTCTTTGTAGTGGTCTTGAGTGCAACCTTGCCCATTGTACGGCCGTAATCGAGGCCGTCAGCTGGCCTAGTACTGCCATTGCTGTCCTTACAGATACTGCTAGATTCGTCTGTATCTGGCGTATTGAGGAATTGATTTTCTCTATTTTCTCTTGAGGGAGAAACACCTTCTGGAGGACTGAGTTGATGTTTGTAACCAAGGAACCTCGTCTCCTGTGAGGGGTCTAGGTTTGATTTTTCCAGATTCAACAACCAGCCAAGGCTCTTGAGGTGAGATTGAGCCAACTGGAGATCTATCATCAACTGATCTTTTGAATCTGCGAAAAACAGGAGATCGTCCAGGTATGGAACCACCGAGACCCCCCTCAGCTTCAGGGGCTCCAAGGCTTCCGCCATTACTTTTGTAAAAATCCTGGGGGAGGATGACAGGCCGAACGGCAGAGCCCTGAATTGTAGATGCCAGATTGATGTCCCTAGGTTGACTGCCAGTCGCAAAAATCTCTGGGAAGCCTGAGCTATTGGTACGTGGAGGTATGCATCTCTCAAGTCTAGAGATGCCATGAAGCACCCTGGTGTTAGTAACTTTGTGATCGTATGGATGGTGTCCATGCAAAAGTGCTTGTATCTTATTGCCTTGTTCAGGATCTTCAGGTTTAAAATTAGGCGAAATTTGCCCGAGGGTTTTTTCACTAGGAATATGTGGGAATAGAACCCCTTCCCCTCCTGGTGTTTTGGAACCTGGATAATAACTTCCTGTTGTATCAGATCCTTCAGAAGAATCATCATCGCGGAAGCTTTTTCCCCGATCCCTTGGTAGGGCTGTGACATAAAACCTGGATGGCGGACAATCTGCCCATTCCAGATTGTACCCCTGTGCAATGATGCTTTTTACAAAAGGACTTTTGACCCACAGATTCCACTGAGGAAAGAAAGCGGACAACCTTCCTCCCACTGGAGTCAGATTGTCATTTGTCTTTAGAGGTCTGCTCTTGGGGGAATCTAAAAAGAATTCCTCCTCTTCCTCTACCCCTTTGAGGAACCCAGCGTTTATTGTCTTCCTTTCTGTAGGTTTGTTGAAAAGGATGAAAATTTTTCTTTATGGGAGGTTTCTTTTTAGGTGGGAAAGCCTTTTTGTCCGCTGTTCTGTCCAGAACTTTTTCTAAATCTGGTCCGAACAACAAATCCCCTGAAAAGGGTAGTCCACAAAGCTTAACTTTTGAGGCTGTATCCCCTGTCCATGTTTTGAGCCAAACTGCGCGCCTGGCTGAGTTTACCAAGGCGGAAGATCTGGCTGCCATCTTGATTGACTCTGCTGACGCATCTGCCATATACCTGATTGATCTTAGAATCAGGGGAAAAGACTCCAATAAATCTTTCCTTGGTGTGCCTGCTTTAACATGGCTCATAAGTTTTTCCACCCAGCACTCTAAGTTTCTTGCTACCACTGTAGAAGCCATAGCTGGTTTGAGGCTAAGTGAGGTAGAGTCCCAAGCCTTTTTTAGTAAAGAATCCGCCCTTTTATCCATGGCGTCCTTCAGTACCCCCATATCTTCAAACGCAAGGTCTGTGCGTCGAGATACTTGGGAGAAGGCTGCATCTACTCGAGGTTTTTTATTCCACACCTCAGTATCTTCATCATTAAAGGGAAATCTCTTCCTCAGGCTTTTAGGAAAGAAAGGACCCCTTTCCGGATCTTTCCACTCTTTCCTAATCGTATCCGACACCACCTTGTGGACTGGAAACATTTTATACTTGGATTCATCCAAACCTTGATACATTTTGTCGTGAAGCGACAACTGAATTTTTTCCTCCTGAGTTTCAAGGGTAGTATAAATTGCAGTAAGCAGATCGTCCACTTTGTCTAGAGGGACCTTATATCTAGAACTTCTGCCATCTTCTTCCTCTTCCTCTTCATCTGAATCCATGACTGAGCGAAGAGTACTTGTCCCTTCATCCCCTGAACCCCCCAACTCTGACTTAGAGGTGGAGGCTCTAGGGCTAGGTGGTGGTTGTTGAGATTCAGTTTGAGCCACTGGATTCTGAACCAGCATAGTCTTCACTGAACTCAGGGAACTTTTAAGTTCCTGCACAGAAGAAAACAACTCTTTGTATTGCTGGGATGTTTCTTCTTCCACTAAGTCCCTGATCCAGGCTTTGCACATTGCTTTTTGCCAGCTATCTCTAAGAGGGTTCTTGCAAGAGGGACACTTCCTTTTAGGTGGTGCTTTTTTTGATCTTGCTTTATCCTAAAAAGGAGACACAAAAAGAATGCCTCACTAAAAAGTTTTTTTTTTTTTTTTACAACCGCCACCAATAAGGAAATCAAGCACCAGAATTTTAAACAGTGCAAACCAATCACCACCCAGAGTGAACGCTGAACAGGGACCGAGAAAGTTTAACTCTGACCCTGCAGCACAGGCTCCCAAAGGAGGAACAACAAAACAAACACAACAGTCCATATGGTATAGAATAAAAAGGCCCCACTGTGCCCCTCTTACCTGGACATGAGCGGTGTCTAAGGCGCCTGTCTCCGCCATCGCTGCGGATCCCTCTTCCATCCTGAACAGGGAAGCAGCTGGGACTGTGAGCTTTTTAAAATTTTCCCGGTTCCTGATGTCATCATTGATGGCCGGAAACCGAAAGACACCGCTCTGTAGGCCCGCCCCCCTAGCTTCTGCGTTCCAGGCAGCGTGGACCACGCACCGCCCCGCCCCTACAGGAAGCCGCGCTGCTGAATGTGACGTCACCCGCCCGACAGGACCCGGGACCGACATGCGGGAAATACAAAAAACCGCAACCGCGGTATTAACCCGCCCGGTTACCAGAACCAAGACCTGCGGATCCCGGGCACCCAGCGCAGCTTTCCTGCAGGGCCTTCACTCCACTGAGCAGGGAGAAGCTGGAGAACACCAGAGCCTTCTTCCACACTAGGAAGGGCTGGGATGGCCACTGCACACCAAGCAGCAAGAACACAGACTGCAAGCCGGTAAGCCTACCCCTCCCCTTGGAGAGAGTGCAGCTCCTCTGGTCCACACATGCACTTCCACCATGGCGGAGGAAACACAATAACTGAGGCCATGGTGGAAGAGGAGGGGTTTTAAAGGATCTACATGTGTTTCCTAATGAAAAGGCGGAGCTGCGCTCTCTCCAAGGTTGTCCTGAAAGGAGAGTTGAGAAAAAAGCCCAAATCAATAGTCCATAAGATGTATCAATGAATTCATCCACGGTGACAAATGATCCAAACATCCCAGAAGCAGTGAGAGGATAACATTGGATAGGAAGATGCCTCCACCCTTTGTACAGATTTAGATGCGTTCCCTTGTTACAGGAGATCAACAGCGCCTGTGGCTTATTACCCAGTCTGATGTGCACCAAATCCCTCTGCCTCTTCACCAATAGTTTTCCTCGTAAGAGTGTTCCACGATCAGTGAGTCCATGTAAAAACAAAAAAAGGCTTGCATTGTATAGATCCTTATTTTATTAAAGTAAAAAGGTAAATTGCACTTACAATGTAGCCGATTAAAAAAATCAGCATATAAAAACATTTGAGCCGGCCGGCTCTCAATGGCAGCCTGTTACTTCTGGGACTTGCGTATACGCAGTGAAGTCAGCACGCTGCTTCTCCATGCGCATTTTATTACACCTCAGGGGCACGCATCTCCTGTAACGAGGAATCACCTAAATCTGGTAAGCAGCAGTACGTGCAAGAGGTGGAGGCATCTTCCTATCCTATCTTATCCTCTCACTGCTTCTGGAGTGTTCGGATCATGTGTCACCATGGATGAATTCATTGATACATCTTATGTACATTGATTTGGGCTTTTTTTGGTCAAAGATTTACTAGCCACCACTTATCACATTGCTATTCGTCACTTTATATTTTGCACAGATTTATTTATATTTTTATTATATGTTTTATGGACTCATTTATGCCATCCATCATTGTTGATGACGCATCATTCACCAGTGCAACTTAACTTTTTTATTGTGGAGGACACAAATTTAATATACATTCAGATATAGATAGCGTAGTATTTATTTTTTGTTATAAGTGTGGGAGACTGCTTGCTAGGGCTATTAAAAACGGCTAACACACATTGGGTCGTGTACATAAGCTATATACGGTGGCAGGTTCTCCAGAAAGCTGGGTGTATCCTGCAATATTTGTAGGAGGCAGCACACCACCCGGATTGGTAGTAAGATGTTCACATGTCACAAAGGATAAACTTCCTTTAACAAAGTGGACACCCGAGAGAGAGATGTAGTCTCCTTACTGGACAAACAGGCGGTCCAATCAGGCACAGGGTGTTTAAAGTCTCCCAAAAAGACTAATAGATGGAATCGTTTCAGATGTGCTAAATCGAGCGCTGATAAGGATCTCAGGCATATAAACGAAAAACAAGAAACAAGCCCATAGTAAACTGCGACAGGGAACTTTAATAATGAAAATGCACTTACAAAGGAAGATGTATTGCGCGCATTGTATACAAATTCACTCATGCGGTGCAAACGATTTCCGGCATCTCCTCCCGTCCCATCTGCTATGTCAGTCTATCATTCTGTGAAACGTGATGACGTTAGCCACACCTACGCGTTTCATCATGTTGACGTCGTCTGGGATTGGCTGCTGTGTGTGTCCACTTGGTAAAAGGAAGTTTATCCTCTGAGGTCACATCATTTGTTTTAAGAAGATTCTGGACTCACTTTTCACTTTATTCCACTTGGGATTTAGCCTTTATATTTTATATTTTCACTATCTCAGGATATGCCAATATATGCTAGACCTTATGATTGATTGCTCATTCATCCCTTTTGGGTCACCCATAGGTTGATACCTACCTACTTTGTTTTTGGTACATGTACATTTTCAGGTTGTGGTTTTTCATTCATACATTTTGGTGTCATTACCATTAGTTTTTATTTTGTGTCTTGGTATTTCCTTTTTGTATTCATTTTTTACTTTTTGGTGTCATCACTGAATTTTCCCACTGCTGTCAGACACAGCTCCCATCACAGCTAGTGAGGAGGTAGTGGGGGAGCGGTGCCAAGCTGCGCTCTGTGCATCTTTTGGACATGCAATGGGGATAAAGAGCGAGCATGCATGAGTATCCTCATAGCACTTGCCAGGGAGTGTTTGTGGGAGAACCACGAAGAGGATAAGGGTTGTATGCAAAACAACTGCACAGAGCAGGCAAGTATGACATTTTATCCTTTACAATCACTTTAACCTTTTTCGCTTGAGCGTATGCATATATAAGGCTTTGTGGAAGTGAGCCTTTTTCTGTAAACCAAATACGTGTGTATGTGCTGACAGCTCTAGGTCTTGTACTAACAATCGAGAGCTAAAAGAACAAGCTTTTGATCACATAATTGCGGTGATAGGCTATAACAGTGATCAGTCACTGTACAGATGCTCTTATACTCTCTCAAAGGAGGCTTAGAACTCTTATGAGAATCTCATTGTGGGATGTTTCTTTTACCTTCGTTCTTGAGTGTGCTCTGAAAGAATTATCTCTGGAAGGAAAACCTTTGCTTGGGATGTGTCCAGGACAAGACCCAAATTTGGTGAAGACAAAGAGAAGGTCGGAGGCAAATTTTACAAAAATGTATGTAACTGAAATCCTGTAGCAGCTGAACTGTTTAAGTCCTTTAGGCCAAGGTCATCTAGATAACTCATGACTTGTATTTCCTGAATTCTTAAAATGGCAAGATTAAAAGCTAGGACCTTTGTGAATACATTGGAAGCAGAGGATAGGTCAAAGTCAGTGCAACAAACTGGAAATGCCTGTTTGCTACTGCAAGGCACAGAACGCGCTGATGAGGTGGATAAATGAGGATATGCAGATAAGCATCTTGGATTTATAGAGATGTCAGGTATTCCCCACATCTCAAAAAGACATCCAGAATATGACATATACTGTGTAGGATTGTGGTATCGTGAACAGGGTAAAGTGAGGGATTTTCAGAAGAGGAGGTTAGGGACCTTTCTGTGCAATATTGTTACACAGAGCAGAACTGCTTTCATTCATAGGGAGGCCCGGTGACCATGTCTCAGTCTTCCTCTGACAGGCCGCAAGTGCATAACCTGTCAAAGTAGGATATATCTGGCTGGTAAGCAACCTACCCTATGGAATGGATTTTTTTTTTTTTCATTATAGAAGGTATAGTGTTAGATTAGTTGTGTACTTCTATTCTGATTAATTTCTTCTTATATTCCAAGTCCTCTTTGGGCTTGATATATGAGAGGGGGAATGGTGTGGTTACTTCCCTAGACCCTGCCACCATGTGTAGGCCCCAATTCTGGATTGATTTAGTCCGAGACACAGTGTTGACTATACAGAATTTTTTGGACTGGCCCACCTATATCTTCCCTGCATTATGGCCTTTTATTGTGCCACCCCACGGCCTGAGACAATCGGATTTGTCCTCTTGAAGTTTTCATTAGTTTTTATAATTATAGGTCGTGACACCCGGGACATCCCCGAACCATCTTATGTCTAAAATCATGCTATGTCCACTAGGGGCATAGGATGACTTAGAAATTATATTTTGGACTACCCGAGATGGGATTATTTAATTATTATCCACAATATATTTCAGGATATCTGTAAGAACTATTTACAGGTTGTTGATTCTGAACCCCCATGGGTTAATTGTAAGAGTGATTCATTCATCATGTTGGGACACATACTGTTAGATGCTAATTGACCCTGCTATTGTGGAGGTGTCCTATGTTTACACTTATGGTAATGTGTATTGTATAGCAGGTGAGAGGAGCCGGGATGTCTACCATGAAAGGTCATATCTCGGAGTCACCTCGCCTGGGTAAATCATTAATTAGCTCATGTTGATTTATGTTCTGGTTACCTCCTCCAACTGTATATAAGGCTGTATTCTTGGTTCTATTAAACACTCTATGTTTAGCACACAAGTCTCGTCTCGTTGTGTGTTGAGGGCAGCTGGAATATCTGATATCTATATCCAGACTGATAGGAAGCAGTATATGATGGAAGCACTCAATCGGAGTGTGGGACGTTCCGTTACATAGGTGTTACATAGTATGTTGCGTAGTTGCCTCCCCCACCCCCCTTTTTCCCCTCTTATACCCAGGTGGTGGATAGGAGGTTGACCAAGTTAACTACTTGCCAACCAGCCACTTTCAAACTGCGGCAGCTTGGCACGGCTGCACGAATCACCGTAGCTGTACATCTGCCGCGTTAAGAGCGTCACCGGAGCCAATGCACGTGGCCGCGATCGCTGCAGAGCCAGAACGGGGATATGTCAATGTAAACAAACAGATCCCTGTTCTGATAGAGTAGAGAGAGATGGTCTGTTCCTACGGATCAGGAACAGCGATCTCTCTGTACTCCCTCGACAGTACCCCCCCAGTCAGAAAGCACCCCCTAGGGAACACTTAACCCCTCGATCACCCCCTAGTGTTATCCCCTTTCCTGACAGTGCCATTTACACAGTGATCAGTGGCTATTAACTCTGATCGCTGTATAAAAGGGTTACTGGTCCCAAAAAGTGTTGATCTGTCCACCGCAGTCCCGAAAAAAAAAAAAAAACTTGACCCGCTTTCCAAGTTAATGATGGACATTGCGAACAGTGGGCGTCTTAGCTTTGAGCATTGTAGCAATCAGACTCAGATGCCCATGTCCCTTGGCTGCAACAGCCATTGTAGTTAAACAAGCGCATCCAAAAAGAATGGTAAACTGGCTTGGGGAAGCAGATCCAGACAGTCTGGCAGGGCTTATGGTGCATCTGCTAGAGGTCTTACAAGGTTAGCATACCAGACCTGACTGGGCCAATCGACAGCAATTAGGATAACCAGAATTCCTTTGCATCTCAATCCTGTGGAACAGGCAAGTAAGAAGATTCAGTGGAGTAAAGACAAATTGTTGTACTGATTCCAAACCAGGGCATCCACTGCTTTTGCATTTGGACACAAAAACTTGTTTAGTTATTGAACCTGGAGGTTCACATCTGGCGTCCCAAAACAACTCTTGGTGTAGACACCAAGCTACTGGGTCCACATATTGCCAATTGTCTACGTTTGGAATGTAAATAGCCGACAAGGCAGGTACATGCAGTTCTGTTAAGGACAGAATCTGCTTTAAAGTAGGTGGTTTCTTTTCTCCCTTACGGTTGATCCTTAAACAGGTTGGTCAAACACTGAAGGGACAGTCAAATTGCCTGAAGCACCAAAACTTAAATCAGAAGAGATTCCTCCCATGACCCAGTCCTCTGATGACAAAGCGCCTAGGTTTTCTGCACCCCACCCAGGCTCACAGTCTGACGATTTCTGAGAATCTTCTAAAGAGGGAAGAAAGGACTTTGACTCAAGACCAGGATTTTTGAGTCACCAAGCGAAAGATGGCCTGGTCCTTGGTGTCAAGTAATGTGGTCTGCCTAGAGACAATTTGTCCTACATAAACAGATCATTGCATTGCAGAGATCGGCAGTAAAATTGGGCAGAGTCAGACAGCTTCTGCATTGACGAGATTAAAATCTAAAGCTACTCTTGTGGAGGTAACACTCTAAAAGAAGACGTGCTCAGGACTAAAACCAAAAAGTGATAATTTGCAATGATAATTTGAGGGGTTAGCACCGACCCAATCGTCTGGACATTCAGGGATATGTTGTACAATAGAGCTCTTGCCAACTGTTCCCTTAACAGGTCATGCTGCAGTCACAAAGTAGATAGGCAACATATAGGCGACAATGCCTCATTTACCCACAAAACTAAGACAACTGGAAGCAGATGAGTGTCATTGACCAGAAAAAGGTCAGATGGCCCAAGGTGAACCAAGTCAGTGTAAGCATGCATTAGTAAGAGCAAAGATTCATGTGGCTCTGTGCAGCAGTAGTAGCCACCCAGTAGACACCAGCACCTAATTCCACCACGCTAACCTAATCTATGGCAGCCATTGGGAGCAGGGAACAAGGAACAAGGGCACTCAGTGTCCAATACAAATAAAGGAGGTCCCAGGGCCTGGCCCACCAAGTGAATCTTCAAAAAAAAGTTCAAGCGCAAATGCAATGTCAGCATTTCTGGCCTTAAAGAGCACTCTGTGGCTAATTTATCCAGAACCAACTCTGAAAATAACCCCACTTGGGAGGCCACTACCAGGCTAGCTCCTCAACATCCAGTCTAGCAGGGCGCAGATGCAGTACAGTTAAAATCCAGACCAAGGATGGCTGTGCCAGACAGCTGCCATTAAATGGAGGAATATCCAACTATTATGTGGACAAGTGTGTCAACTAGAGAAAATCATTGGAGAAAGAAAATTGCTAGAGAAACAGCAGAGATGCAGAAAATACAGCCATCCTCCCAGTATATTAGCAAACAAGTGAGGCATGCTGGTAGGAGGGATTGTACCCTGCTCTAGAGACAGTTTTTTTTTTGCCAGTGTACAATCCTCATATGGGCAGCAGCATAACACTTAGGTTTAAGACTTCCTGTGTCCCTCAGTGGACAAGAAAAAAAAATACTGATTGATTTAGCCATAGTGTCCCTGTAACTTGCTGTGAGATTAACTGAAAGCACAAACAATATCTTCCTTTCAAGGTATCTTCTGTAAATGGCACATTAGCCTGTAACCCTGTCATGGCGATGAAGAAAGTGTTTGTGGTCTTAATTTGGAGAGCAGGATTACAAAGGTGAATATAAAAAGGAAAAAGCCTAAAGAAAATAAATGCAGTCACATTTAAAAATGGTGGGAGTTTCTGCATACAGCAGAGGAATTGCTGATCGCCGAGTAGTCTCGGAGGTTGAAATGCCCGTTTTCTTGCCAGATAAAAAAGGACTTCTAGGTATAGTAGCAGATTTTTCTTAAAGTGGCTTTCCTGACCTTGAGTAATATGGGTCGGATACAGTATACCCCTTCCCTTCAAGCTGTATGCTTCAACCATCCCATTAAAGCTAGTGACTAAGCATGATGGAATCTGCACTGGGAGAGAAGGCACTGAATGGAGTCAACAGAATTACAAGAACATCGTATGGCAATGCTCAAGAAATCCGATCACAAACCTGGACTTCTTGTTGAACCTGGATGCCAAGATGTCCACATCTGGCACCCCCCATTTCTGACATAGGTGATTGAAGAAATCAAATTTACAGGGACAATTCCCCTTGGTCCAGGCAGTGAGGACTGAGAAGATCCACCTTCCGATTGTCCACTCCCTGATTGTAGACAGCAGAGATTGCTGGACCGTGCTTTTCTGTCCAGAGGATAGTCAGACTTACGTCTTTCAAGCTTTCCTGACTCCTAGTCCCCCCCCCCCCCCGACTGATATAGGCCACTGTAGTGGCATTGTCTGATTGCACCCTGATGGTGTCCCAGGAACAGAAGAGTACAGTGCCAAATGTATTGCTCTGAGCACCACAATGCTCCCCCCGAGTTAGGTTCCCTGAACTAAAAGAGTAAACACTCTCATACACCTTGTGAGGCTGGCATTGGTTATCCGCTTCAAAGAGGGTGGGAGAAAGGCCTTTCCCATTTCCATGGCTGTGTTAGCAATCCACCAAACTAAGACGTTCCTTGCTTGGCTGAAGAGAAACATAGGAAAGTTGAGTGGTAGAGTGTGTTTTTTCAGAATGTTGTGTTGATAGGGACTTAAGTGGAACCCAGAAAAAGGAACATACTTTAACCATGTTTCCTAGGACTATCATGTAGAATCTTGCAAAGGAATGAGGTTTGAATCTCCAGGTCTGAGCAAGTAACCTTAGCAAGATGTTTGTGGGCCGAAGGAAAACCTGTCTAGAATGAGGCCTTGATATTCCAGACAAAAAGGAGGGCTGGAGAGCAGAATTTTGTAAGTTGGTTAGCCAACTGAAGGCCTGGAGAATTTGGATAGTCCTTTGTTTGCAAACAGTTGCGAGATGAATCTTTCAGGTAGTCTAGGTACCCTGTAATCTTGGATGACCCGAGTATCTATGTGGAAGTGCAAGAACCTTTGCAAACACTCTTGGTGCATCGGAAATTTTAGTTCCAGGATAGGCTGTATACCCAGACATTGACTACAATTATTTGATCCTGTCCTCCAGAGTGACTGGAAGAACCAATCCCGAGACAACAGGTGGTTCAGGCCAGTTTGTAAGTCTGACTGACTGCAGATTTGGTTGGTTTTAGAGAAGAAAACTTGAGGGGGTAGAGTTTGACTATTTTGCACCTCTTCGAAACCCATAGGTCTGGGATGTCTAACAGACATCATCCAATTCTTAGAGGGTAAGGGTGCCCAGGTGTCGACCATTCTGTAGCAGTCCTCAAGGCAAAGAGGCAAGAAAGAGGAAGTGCTCAAGTACCTTATAAGGGCTGTGGGTGGAAGTTGGTGGTAACATTGAGGCCTATGGTGTCACGTAACAGTCATCTACCTGAAACTAAGCTCTGAATGGTGGAAATGTTACCATCAAGTTTAAAAGTTTAAACACTCACTCAATAAGTAAATAAAAAAAAAAAACCTTAGTTAGACTTACCGGTAACGGTATTTCTATGAGTCTTTCAGGACAGCACTTGAAGAGAGCGCAGCTCCACCCACTTCCCAGGAAACACTGCAGTCGTTGCTTTAACTTCTGCCCACCTCCACCATGGCCTCTGTTAACGAGTACCTCCGGCCATACTGAAATGAGATAAGCAGAACATAGCAACCAAACATGTTAGTACAACACATAAATACAAGAAGAGAGAAGGGTGGGTTATCGGTGCTGTCCTGAAAGACTCATAGAAATACTGTTACCGGTAAGTCTAACTAAGGTTTTCTCACCTCGTCTTTCAGGACAGCACTTGGAGAGGATAACCGAGTACTTACTCTAGGGCGGGACCAGCGCTTGCAGGACCTTCCTGCCAAAAGACTGCTCTGCCGCTGAGAGCAGATCCATCCTGTAGTGGCGAGTAAATGTGGAAAAACTCGTCCACGTGGCTGCCTTGCAGATATGCTCTGGTGAAGCTCCAGCCCGTTCTGCCCAGGAAGTTGCCACTGCCCTTGTAAAATGGGCCACCACTCCTGGGGGAGGTTCTATATCCCTAGCTCTATAGGCCTCGTGAATAGCCATACGGAGCCATCTGACTAGCGTACTCTTGGAGGCACCGTACCCCCTACGTGAACCTGAGAACAGCACAAACAAAGAATTGGACCTCCTAAATTCCCTAGTGACTTCCAGGTAGTGCATAATGCACCTTCTGACATCTAAGGTATGAAACTCTTCTTCCTTTGGCCCGGTAGGAGCCGGACAAAAAGGTAGGTAAAACTATTTCCTGCGTCCTATGGAAGGCCGACACCACCTTAGGTAGGAAACCGGGATCTGTCCTTAACACGACCCTATCTGGGAAGATGGTCAAAAAGGGTTCAACAATGGAAAGAGCCTGTAGCTCACTAATTCTCCTAGCCAAGGTGACGGCTACTAAAAGGACCGATTTCAGGGTCCAAAATTTTAAAGATGCTTCTAACAGCGGCTCGAAAGGTCTTTTTGTCAGACCCCCCAAAACCACAGATAAATCCCACTTGGGAAAAAACTTAAAGGGAGAAGGCCTGGCCCTGGCCAAGGCCTTAAAAAATCTAATGACATAGGGATCTAGGGATAACCGTCTCTCTAGAAATACTGACAGCGCGGCAACCTGCGCTTTCAGGGTGCTGGCTGCCAGACCCTTGTCCATCCCGTCCTGTAAAAACTCCAGGACCGAAAAATTATTCATAGGGGAACAATTTTTTGAACTACACCAGGAATTAAAGACCCTCCAGGTCTTGAAATAAATTTCCCTGGTAACTTCCTTCCTGCTACTAAGCAGCGTAGCCACTAACCGTTTAGATAAACCTTTCTTACTTGAGATTAACTCTTCAGTAACCAGGCCGCCAGATTGAGCCGACCCACGTTGGGATGGAGCAGAGGACCCTGGTATAGCAAGTCCTTTCTGACTGGAAGAAGCTGGTGAGGTTCTATTGCCAGTTTCAGCAGGGTTGAAAACCAAGGCCTTTTGGGCCAGTATGGGGCTATCAGGATTAGAGTCGTCTTTTCCACCTGAAGTTTCCGCAGAACTAACGGAACAATTTGTACTGGGGGGAAAGCATAGCACAAACGGAAGGGCCAATGCTGAACTAACGCATCTAGACCCTCCGCCTTGATCCAGTCTGTTGAGGGAAAAGAAAACCGGAACCTTGGCGTTGGTTTGGGACGCGAACAGGTCTATCTGAGGGGTTCCCCACCTGTCCACTATTTGCTGGAACACCTCTGGATTTAAACTCCACTCGGATTCTAGAACCCTCCTCCTGCTTAAAAAGTCTGCCAGG
Source organism: Rana kukunoris (assembly GCA_029574335.1). Classification (NCBI taxonomy): domain Eukaryota; kingdom Metazoa; phylum Chordata; class Amphibia; order Anura; family Ranidae; genus Rana; species Rana kukunoris. Next base: position 262,746,003 of record CM056052.1, on the reverse strand, counting down.
TGGTTCAAACTGCCCTTTAGGTGTACCGCAGACAGAGATGCCAAGTTTGTCTCTGCCCAGGAAAGAATGTGTAGGGCCAGATTCAGGAGAACCCTGCTCCTCGTGCCCCCTTGCCTTGAGACGTAAGCTACCGCTGTAGCATTGTCTGAAAGTATCTGGACATGCTGACCCTGCACTGTCTCCTGGAAGGCCCACAGCCCCAGAAAAACGCCTTTGAGTTCCCTCCAATTGGAGGATCTCTTGGACTCTTCCCTGGACCAGGACCCCTGGACCAGCTGGCCCCTGAGGTGAGCACCCCACCCCCAGGAACTGGCATCCGTAGTTAGGACCATTGTAGCGGGGAAGGACCACACCAGACCCCGATTCAAATCTGCGTGAGCCCTCCACCATTAAAGTTTCCTTTTTACTGAAGATGGGACACTGAACTCCTTCTCTACGGGTTCTCCATAAGTCCAATTCTGTAGGATCGCCTGCTGGAGACTCCTTGCATGCAGGCGGGCCCACTGAACCGCAGGAATGGAGGACGCGAGTAGCCCCAGGGTGGACATAGCTGTACGAACTGATACTGACAGATTCGTCTGTACTGCCTTCACTGCTGCCTGAACCTTGATTATTTTCTCTGGCAGAAATAACTTCTCCTGGACGGAGTCTATGGTGTACCCCAAAAAGGCTATGACCTGAGAGGGGACTAGATTTGACTTCTCTCTGTTCAGAATCCAACCCAGACCTTCCAAATGAGCCTGAGTCCTCCACAGGTCTTTGAGAAGCTGATCTTCCGTCCTGGTGAACAACAGGAGGTCGTCCAAGTATGGAATTACAGAAACTCCTTCCAGCCTGAGAGGTGCCAAGGCCTCCGCCACAACCTTCGAAAAGATCCTTGGGGAGGAGGAGAGGCCGAAACGGCAGGGCCCTGAACTGAAAGTGTCTGACCTCGCTTCCTGACCTGATCGCTAGACGCAGGAAGCGCTGAGAAGAGGCTCTTATCGGGACGTGAAGGTAAGCATCCCTTCGGTCTATCGAGGCCAGAAAGCAACCTGTTGGAAGAAGCTTTCTGACCGAGTAGATGGTATCCATGCGGAACCTCTTGTACCTGATTGATTCTAAACTTAAAGTTCTTGAATCGGTCAATTGAAATTTGCCTGACGGCTTCCTTACTAAAAATACGTGGGAGTAGCACCCCATCCCCTGCTCTTGTTGGGGTACCGGGGTGATCACCCTCTGCTGGAGAAAATCCTCTAACAGCGACAACATTGCCCGGGATTTCTCCTGATCCCTGGGCAACTGAGTCGCGTAGAAACGTGACGGTGGTCTTTCTGAGAACTCCAGCACGTAGCCCTCTGAAATCACCTTGAGGATGTACGCACTGGATGTTGTCTCTGCCCACTGCGGAAGGAACGACTGAAGCCGTCCTCCCACAGCCGGGCGACGGTCACTGGGGTTTAGCGGGCTGGCTGGGGGAGCAGAACAACACCCCAGGCCTCCCCCGGCCCCTCTGAAGCCGCCAGGACCTTCTACCCTGACCTCTTTGCGTCTCTCTAGGATCTTGGGGCTGGAAAAAAAGGACGAAAATTTTTCCTGGCCTGAGGCACTACCTTCAAGGGAAAAGCTTTTTTCTTATCCGCCGTCCTATCCAGAACCGCGTCCAGACCGGCGCCAAATACTAGATCTCCATCAAACGGCAGACCACATAACTTTGCCTTCGAAGCCGTGTCCCCAGACCAGGTTTTGACCCAAAGGGCCCTCCTGGCAGAATTCACCAAGGCCGAGGAACGGGCGGACATTCTCACCGACTCAGCTGAGGCGTCCGCCATGTAGCCTACTGCTTTCAGAAGAACCGGGAAGGAACCTAGCAACGCTCTGCGTGAAGTCCCAGCCTCAATGTGACCCTTCAGCTGTTCCAACCAATGCTCAAGGTTCCTGGCCACGACCGTGGATGCCATAGCTGGTTTGAAGTTGGCCAAGGAGGAATCCCAAGCCTTTTTTAAAAGCGCAACTGCTCTTTTATCCAGGGGATCTTTTAAGGTGCCCATATCCTCAAAGGCTAAGTCAGTATTTCGAGATACCTTTGAGAATGCTGCATCCAGTTTAGGTTTCTTATTCCATACCTGCGCTGGATCATCATCGAAAGGAAATCTCCTTTTAAGTGACCGGGAAAAGAAAGGAGCCCTCTCTGGGTCTTTCCACTCCCTTCTAACTGTATCTGACAATACTCTATGTACTGGAAAGGTTCGATGCTTCACTTCATCTAAACCCTGGTACATCTTGTCATGCAGAGATAAGTGTGTCTTATCTACCTTAATGTTTAAGGTGGAATGAATAGTTTTCAGCAAGTCGTCCACCTCCTCTAAGGACAACTTGTAACGTGAAGAAGTAGTTTCCCCTGTGTCTTCTTCTTCTGCCTCTGACCCTGAGACTATGCTACTAGGTTCTTCCTCCTCAGACTCACTACCTGCCCCTCTATAATCCAAATGTGCACTGGTGGAGGCCCTATCTGCTGACCCCGACGTCGCCCCTCTGTCTAAGTAGGAGCGGAACGATTGAAAGGTCTCTTCCAGCTCCTTCTGAAACGAAGAGAGCATCTCCTTGGGTTGTTTGGAGGCTGAACTAGTAGAGGCTTCCCCTCTGACTATGTCCGCGATGCACGCCTTGCATAACGGTTTAGTCCAAGACCCTTTAAGGGATGTCTTGCAAGTAGCACACCGTTTCTTAGGAGGAGGTACTGCAATTTTAAGTTTTTCTTTAGCTTTCTGAAAAACACAAAAAGACAACAACCCCATGTTTAACTCTTTGTGCCTCCGACCCAAACCACCACCACCACAAAACAGCCAGTGAACAAAACACACCAGATCCCATCACCGCTGTACCAAAAAACAGACAACACTCTCCCAGGGACGTGACTAGGGTGAGTGAGGCAGGCTCCCCTCCCCAAAAGGGGCAGCAGGAGGGACATAACAAGGAACCAGGTAGACCTAAACCGCTGTTTTCCTACCTGGGCCGGGCTGGTGCATGTGGATCCTGCTCCCGCCACCTCCGCTGCGTCTTCTGGCTCCATTCTCCCAGTAGTGCAGCGAGCGCTTGTTGCCTTCCTTTTTGAATTTCCCGGTTAACTCCTCCGCCGTGGGGACTGGAAATTGCACCGCCGAGGCTGCCCAGGGCTGGAACCGGAAGCCGCCACGCACCACCGGAAGTCCCGCCTCCACCGGAAATGACGCCGCCCGCCCTCCGTACCGGGACATCGCAGCCCCAGGAGACAGGCACCTAACCGCCCCAAATAGCCTGCAATGCCCAGCCTACAGGAGCGGAACCTCCGGCAGCCTTTGCCCTCGCCGGGCTCGAGAAGAGGGGGGCACCGGAACATCCCCCACGCGTCAGGGGGGAGGTTGGGTCTGCCTCCAGAAAGAAAAACCGATCGCAGGTATGCTTTTAGAAGTCCATCTCCCCCTGGAGAGAGTCCAGCATCCCCCTGGTTCCCTGCAGCGCTTCCACCATGGCCGGAGGAAACACTACAACTGAGGCCATGGTGGAGGTGGGCGGAAGTTAAAGCAACAACTGCAGTGTTTCCTGGGAAGTGGGTGGAGCCACGCTCTCTCCAAGTGCTGTCCTGAAAGACGAGGTGAGAAAATCCTGTTTTTCTGATTCAGGAGACAAAAAAAAAAAAGGACTGCGAGTAGCATAGATACTGTATTCCTATAGCAAGTATGAAACTCAATAACGGTCTGATAACAGGACAAAACCAGCCGCCTCTCCATGAAGCGGGTCCCATCATGATGGGAATACCCCTGCAGGGGACTTTAGAGTCTGGAACCTATGAACAACATGTCCAGCAGTTTTGTTGCCGTTTTAATGGGTGTGTGCAATTTTAAGGTTTAGATGATGTACACAACCTTTTCTATTTTACCAAGGAAAAAAAATATAGTGTGCTTGACTTGTGTGTATTAATTTGAACTTGAATTTCTTATATTGAAAAGTATCTGCCTTTATTTCTCAGTACTGAAGACATTGACCCTGTCAAATCTTGTACTCTATATGCAGAAATTCAGCCCCAAACTTGCAAGGAACCCTCACAATGCTTCACTGTTGCACACTCATTGTACCGCTCTCCAGCCTCTGTTAAACAAACTGCCTACTGCTACAGCCAAATATTTCAAATTTTGACTGATCAATCCAGAACACCTGCTGCCAGTTTCCTGCACCCCAGTTCCTAGGTTTTCATGCATAGTTGAGTATCTCAGTGCTGGACATCTCATGTCGAACTGAAGTTAGTATGATGCGTCTTTCATCTGCTGCATAAAGTTTCCTTGGCCGACCACTGTTTACAGTGCTCAATTTCGCCCATTTCTTTGTGCTTCTTCAAAAGAGCTTGAACAGCACATTTTGAAACCACAGTCTGCTTTGAAATCTTTGCCTGGGAGAGACCTTGCTGGTGCAGTAGAAATACATTGTCTCTTGTTGCTGTGCTCAGTCTCGCCATGGTGTATTACCTGTGACACGAAACGGTCTTCCACAACTTCACCTTAGTAGCAGAGCTTGGCTGTTCCTCACCCAGTTTAAAGCCCCCTACACAGCTGCTTCAGTTAAATACGGTTTCAACCTACATATGAAATGCATTATGAAAATAAATCCTTCTGCCTTTACAACCACTTAATGTTGGAATTTCAATTACAAATCATTTATGTAATAATTTTTTCAGAAATTCTGTTACACAATTTCTTTGATCATATTTAATCATATTTATCACCATAGCATATGCAGGGTTGGTAATCCAGTATATATTTTCAGCATATGCTATTATAATGATTAATATTCATTTGATATTCTTCACATATACAATATTGATTTGGATACATTTGCATCAATACTACTATTGTGTATATTTTGTGGTTATTACTGTGTTTAGTTTCTTGGGGCAATCTTTTGTTTTAGAGCAAATATTTGGGCCGACTTAAAAGTCAACAAAATATATCTTCAATAAAAACAGACTAGAAAATGTAAATCATACGCTAGATTAGCCGTCTCGCCATCGTCCTTTACGGGGGACCATGTCTCTCTCACTTTCTTTCTTCTTCTTAAATTGTTCATACCTCTCTGCCATTTCAAGCAGCTCTTCTGGAACTTCCTAAAAACGACAGTGCATTGAAAGTAAGAGAAGAAAGACCAAAATTGCGCATTAACTACAATTCAGGCATCAGCAATGCTGACTTCCCCTCACTATCGAAAATGCTGTACCCTTTCTGTAAGAAAGACATTGACAAAATGAAGGATTTTTGTATTCGCCATAAGGTTTTCTTGGGGTCCAAATAACAAAAAGGTCAAGGGGAGGAGGGACTCTATGATGCATGTACTTGGGCTGTTTCCATGTGTGGAATTTAATAATGTCATTATATAGTCTTGAGACACTTTTAAATGCCACACATAGAGACAGCCCAAGTACATGCATCATAGTGTCCCCCCTCCCCTTGACCTTTCTGTTCTTCACTTATATATATTGTGTATATACATACGCATATAATTAATTATATAATTAATTATATATATTTTGAGTATTCTTTCATGGGCCGATATATGCATGTATTTTTTGATATAAAATAGATTTTCTAGATCTCTCTCTATATATAGATATATATGTAAATAGTTGTGTGTATATATATATATATATATATATATATATATATATATATATATATATATACACACACATATATAAACACACACACACACACACACACACACACACATAAAAATAATACACATACATACACACTGATAGTAACTAGTCTGTTCCTATATATATATATATATATATATATATATATATATATATATATATATATATATAGTGCGGAAAATAAGTATTTGAACACCCTGCTATTTTGCAAGTTCTCCCACTTGGAAATCATGGAGGGGTCTGAAATTGTCATCGTAGGTGCATGTCCACTGTGAGAGACATAATCAAAAAAAAAAAAATCCAGAAATCACAATTTATGAATTTTTAACTATTTATTTGTATGATACAGCTGCAAAGAAGTATTTGAACACCTGTCTATCAGCTAGAATTCTGACCCTCAAAGACCTGTTAGTCTGCCTTTAAAATGTCCACCTCCACTTATTATCCTAAATTAGATGCACTTGTTTGAGGTCATTAGCTGCATAAAGACACCTGTCCACCCCATACAATCAGTAAGAATCCAACTACTAACATGGCCAAGACCAAAGAGCTGTCCAAAGACACTAGACACAAAATTGTACACCTCCACAAGGCTGGAAAGGGCTACGGGGAAATTGCCAAGCAGCTTGGTGAAAAAAGGTCCACTGTTGGAGCAATCATTAGAAAATGGAAGAAGCTAAACATGACTGTCAATCTCCCTCGGACTGGGGCTCCATGCAAAATCTCACCTCGTGGGGTCTCAATGATCCTAAGAAAGGTGAGAAATCAGCCCAGGACTACACGGGAGGAGCTGGTCAATGACCTGAAAAGAGCTGGGACCACCGTTTCCAATGTTACTGTTGGTAATACACTAATACGTCATGGTTTGAAATCATGCATGGCACCGAAGGTTCCCCTGCTTAAACCAGCACATGTCAAGGCCTGTCTTAAGTTTGCCAATGACCATTTGGATGATCCAGAGGAGTCATGGGAGAAAGTTATGTGGTCAGATGAGACCAAAATAGAACTTTTTGGTCATAATTCCACTAACCGTGTTTGGAGGAAGAAGAATGATGAGTACCATCCCAAGAACAACATCCCTACTGTGAAGCATGGGGGTGGTAGCATCATGCTTTGGGGGTGTTTTTCTGCACATGGGACAGAGCGACTGCACTGTATTAAGGAGAGGATGACTGGGGCCATGTATTGCGAGATTTTGGGCAACAACCTCCTTCCCTCAGAGCTTTGAAGATGGGTCGAGGCTGGGTCTTCCAACATGACAATGACCCGAAGCACACAGCCAGGATAACCAAGGAGTGGCTCTGTAAGAAGCATATCAAGGTTCTGGCGTGGCCTAGCCAGTCTCCAGACCTAAACCCAATAGAGAATCTTTGGAGGGAGCTCAAACTCTGTTTCTCAGCGACAGCCCAGAAACCTGACTGATCTAGAGAAGATCTGTGTGGAGGAGTGGGCCAAAATCCCTCCTCCAGTGTGTGCAAACCTGGTGAAAAACTACAAGAAACGTTTGACCCCTGTAATTGCAAACAAAGACTACTGTACCAAATATTAACATTGATTTTCTCAGGTGTTCAAATACTTATTTGCAGCTGTATCATACAAATAGTTAAAAAAAATCATACATTGTGATTTCTGGATTTTTTTTTTTGATTATGTCTCTCACAGTGGACATGCACCTACGATGACAATTTCAGACCCCTCCATGATTTCCAAGTGGGAGAACTTGCAAAATAGCAGGGTGTTCAAATATTTATTTTCCGCACTGTATATATATATATATATATATATATATATTATATATATACACACATATATATACACACACACACACACACACACATATACACATATACATACATACACATATACATACACACACATATTTATTAATATTTTTCCATGTGTATATCCCCTTCTCCCATGAGCAACCCCTCCCACCGCCTGTGTAAAAAAATAAAATGGATAGGATTGTTTTTACGGTGCAGGGAAATCACCGGCTGAAAATGATATCCGAATGATGCCTGCAGCTGAAGGCATCATTCAGATATCCCCACTCAAATTCCAGGATGTCATACGACGTACAGCGTGCGGGAAGTGGCCAAAGTATTAAAATTACTTGTCAAACAAATTAAGCAATTCAATATGGAAAAAAATAAATAAATGTAAAGCAAACATGCATAAAATTTGCATGCAATAATGACCCAAACCAAGATGCTTAAACTGCCCTAACTACACAAGCACCGCTCAGCGCTTCTGGAACAAAGCACCATAGGATAATAAGCAAAGATGGAGGTCAGACAAAATGATCATATACAATATTGATTTGTAAAATGATAAAAAGCAGCTACTTAAAAAGCATACAATATAATAGAAAGCAGCAATATAAAACACTCAAAAGTTCAGAGTCCTCGATACTACTGTAGCAGCACTTTAGTCAAACCCCTAATTTGATATATCTTTAATATATACTTCATACTGGAAAAGAAAGTGATGCAGAGGAGTACAGTGGTGTTAAAGTAGACAAGACAAGATACACCCTAAAACCACTGATCATGCACCGCTATTTTTCACCAAATTGGTCATCCCACTTTTGCGAGGGTTTCAGCAACAATGTGTGGAAAACCCTTGCAAAAGAGGGATGACCAATTTGGTGAAAAATACAGCGGTGGATGATCAGTGGTTTTAAGGCATATCTTGTCTTAAATTGTGGTGTGTGCATCCCCAAAATGGGGCAATCTGCTCACACGATGAAGGTTTTGGTGGAAGGTGTACTCCTCTGCATCACCCTCTTTTCCTGTATGAACAATATATGGAAGATATGTCAAATTAGGAGTTTGACTAAAGCGCTGCTACGGTAGTATCGAGGACTCAACTTTTAAGCGTTTTATATTGCTGCTTTCTATGCAATAATGACCATTAAAAGTTCCACGTGTCATGAATCCAATTCCACAGGTGCCTCCTTTCACACATTTTCACAAAATATCCTCCTGTTGGACACCGATCACACAGTTCCAGCGCTGCACCCAATAATCTTTTCAGTCTGCGCACACATCCAACTGCCATAGTGGCTTTGCTCTCACCTTGATCTTGTGACCTACAGGTGCAATAGAGATCTAATTGTGCTGCGCCCCCCCCCCCCCAATTAGCGGATTGTAACTGGGCCTCAGTTTGACAGGTATGCCAATCTCCCACTGATCAATTACAGGTAGATGTCCCTTTATGCCACTGTGTCTCTATAAAACACACTGAGAGGCACATAGATTGTGTAGCATTTAAAACATACGTGGATTTTAGTTCAAAATTGCACTCACAGTTATACAGGTTAAAAAATGCATTATAAAAGTAGCAAATATTGTGGGACATAAAAATATGCAACACCCATTTTATTCTCTAGGGCCGCTGCCTAAACATATATTATGTTTAGGGGTTTCAAGTGGTTTTCTAGCAAAAAATATATATATTTTTACAGGTAGGAATGTCAGAATTGTTCCAGACTGAAAGTGGTTTAATGAAAAGCAACAGGTTTAACCAGAGGATAGAAAAGGAACAAATGAAACAAGAAGCAAATTTCATTGAAGGCAAATATACTTTGCAGAGTACCAAACCTTGTCGCCAGGTAAAAGTTTGGGACTCGCACAGTGATGAAGATTTTCAGCTATTTTGTACTTGAAAGCTGCCAAATGTAACATATTGGAAATATCTGCCCAGAGAACTGAAAAATCGTTGGGTCTCCACAGCTGCTGGCACCACAACAGATATGGGAAAGGGAAATTGCATAGAAAGAGGACGACCATATACAGTGAAAAATACACTCACCAGTGCTGGCATCAGCGAGGGAAAACTAAGCCCAGGGTAGAAGGTCTACCAAATTACCCTGATGGGCAAAAATGAATGCATAAAAAGGTACAGTTCAACATTCTGTTTGGCCCTTTCAGTCTGCCCATTTGACTGTGATGAAAGGCTGAGGAGAAATCCAACTTGATTCCAAGTTGGCAAGAGGACCCCAGAAGTGAGCTGTAAATTGAGCTCCTCTATTAGAGACAATGTGCAGGGCATACCATGAAGACGAAATATCCCCTTATGACGATGGAAGCCAGAGTGACAGCTGAAGGTAGTCCTGGAAGTGGAGTCAAGTGACATTTTGGAAAAACTGTCCACAACCACCTAGATAACTGTGGAGCCTGCTGAGGGGGGTAGTTCAGAGGTAAAGTCCACAGAGATGCAATGCAAAAGGTTCATCTGGAACAGGCGGAGCTAAAAGGAGACCTGCTGGAGCAGTCGTGGAAGACCTAAGAGCACACACAAATGGAGAAAAGCCTGAGCATAATCTTCCAACTGCACGCCCTTCCGCCGACGCGGCTCGCGTCATCATTACAGCCCCACCTCCGGACTTCTAGGCGACGGCGCTTATTCACCTCATTTCCGCCCTGACTTCATGCCCTTACATGGCGCGATAGTCGTCATGTGAGGACAGGACCGCCTACTGATACTCATTTCCGCCTGTATTCCGTGCCAATTTACGACGCGATCAGCGTCACTATAACCATTCCCTGCCAACTTATTGGGTGACGCCACGTCACCAGACCACGCCCATACTCTACACCCGCCCACTTTTCTTACCCTATTTAAACATCCCTCGTTTTTTTAGCAGCCTGACATGGCAGAATGCTGCGATACCACGCTTGTTTACACTTACATGTAAGTACTTTGATCTGGGTCTATAAATGGTGTTCTCCTGGACCCAACCTTGACTATTTTCACTGACCAATTTATATGTTATTACACACAGATTGTCAGTGATTCCATCTGCTCACAACTGCTCAGATGCTACCATATCGATACTCTTCAATAATCTTGGTATGTGCTTTCTGATACGCCATTTTCTTTTGGTGCTTTCAGTTGACTCTAACTAGACATTATGATTATAATATATACATTTAGACACCTTCTTATGTACACTATTATTTATTTATTTTAGGATAGTATACACTTTGCGACAGTTCTTTGTGGTCCTAATATGGCCTTATAAAGCACAGTATTCCGGTTTTCCTATTTCCACTCCATCTTGGAAATCTCCACACCATGGTTGATATATGCCTCGAATGACCTGCAATTTTAAACTATTTTGATTGGTATGTGTTCGATTTATTGCACCTATATATGTATTTTGCCTTTGTTTATGCTTTATTAGTTTTTTCTTATAATGTTTTTTTGAACAAATTTACCAGATCTCACACAGCCTTCGGCCCCTGAAGAAGGGAAAACCCGAAACGCGTTGGGCCTGGTATTCATTTTGTGGATCATTCAAATTGTATAATCATTTGTTCTTTTTATATTCATGTGTCCCTGGACACTTTGTTATTTATTAATAAAACTTTATAATCTTGTATATAATATTTAAAAATTTCTTGTTGCCTTCAAAGCCCCACTTCGGGGGATTCCTCGAATTTTTCTTCCAACAGGGAGTGCCACCAGTAGTGGTGCTGTAGGAAAGCAGGGGGTACAGTCATGTGCCTATTTGAGAAGCTTGGCGTGAAAGGTGGGCACCACAAAGGTCTTTCCGGGCGAGATATGTGAAGACTGGACACAGGTGGTGGCCAGAATACAACTGGCATGAATTACACGTTCTGGTTCAACGTTACACTTAGGCCGCGTACACACGATCGAATTAGTCCGCTCAAACTGGTACGACGGATGGGCTGTGTATGGGCTAGCAGACATGTCTGACCGGCGGACAAATTTTAAAACATGCTTAAAAATTTGTCCGCCCAAGACATGTTCATCGGATATGTCCGCTGGTGAGTACACTCACCAGTGGACATATCTTCCCGCACATGCATCGTATGGATTCGGAAGTATTTTTTATTCCTGGTGCGGTGACGTGGCGGCGTCAATGTCACAGCGCTGTCTGCCGGCGGGGATTTTGATCCGATGGTGTGTACAGCCATTGGACCAAAACAGCTCGGCGGACATATCCGATGGAAATGGTCCGAGGACCGTTTCCATCAGATATATTCGATCGTGTGTACGCGGCCTTAGAGTCAGCAATGTTAAATGATCTTGACAAAGCATCAACGTGGCCATTTTTTGAAACCAGGCTGACAGGTAAAGTCAAAAGGTTAACCTTGCTAAAAAGAGCCCATCTGGGATTCAAGCATTGGGCGAATTGCAGGTACTAGAGATTGAATTTTTTGTATAATGTGAAAGATAATAATGTTAGGCAAGTAAATAGATACCTTATATGTCATGATTTAAATTTGCACATGCTTGTGAAATGGCTACAAACTACGGTACTTAAGAATCTCCATAGGTGATGCTTTATATTCCTTTACAGGTTACCGGTTTAGCATTAGAGGTCTTGTGCTAAATTAATTGCTCTCGTTATAACGTTTGCTTCGATACCTCACATGTGTGGTGCGACTGCTGTGTATATTTACTTTCAGTATCGAAGTGTGCATTCGCATTTGCATGGGGGTACAACAGTGCTTTTATTTTATTTTAGAATTATTGCTCTCGCTCAAAATGTTTGCGGTGATACCCTACATGTGTGGTGCGAATACAGTTTACATACAGTATGCATTCGCTTCTGCGCGCATGCACGGAGGGATGGGGGTGCTTTAATATAAAAAAAAGGGATTTTTTAACAGCTTGCCTGTAAAATCCTTTTCTTAAAGTACATCACGGGACAAAGAGCTGCATAGCCATTACATGTGGGTTATAGAGTACCTTCAGGTGATGGACACTGGTGTAATTAACTACACAGGAAGTTTCCTCCCTATATAACCCCCTCCCATACTGGGAGTACCTCAGTTTTGTAGCAAGCAATCTCCCAAAATTAAACATTCTTCCCCAAAAGAGGGGTGGGAGCTCTGTGTCCCGTGATGTACTTCAAGAAAAGGATATTACAGGTAAGCTGTCCACAAAAATCCCATTTTCTTGATCGTACATCACGGGACACAGAACCGCATAGCCATTACATGTGGGATGTCCCAAAGCAATGCCCAGTGAGGGGAGGGAGACAACAAGGTTAAGAATAACCAATCAAATTGAATAAATTAAATCAACTGAACAAATTCAAATAAATTAAGGGTGCCCTGGGCTAGAGGATTTGCCTGCCCAAAGGCTGCATCGGCACTTCTTTTAACGTCCAACTTATAAAACTTAGTGAACGTGTGCACCGATGACCAGGTCGCCGCCCTGCACACTTGAGCCATAGAAATCTGGTGATGTGCTGCCCAGGAGGCGCTCATGGCCCTAGTAGAATGGGCTTTCACTGATAAGGGAGGGGGGACCCGTTTTAAGCCGTAGGCCTAAAAAATCAGCTGCTTAATCCACCTAGCCAGAGAAGACTTTGCGGCTGGCCATGGGCGTAGGAACCGGGGGTGACGGGGACGCACCCCCCCCCCAGGAAATAACACGGGGGGGGGGGGCCGGTATGGTAAAATCCCCCCCAGGTTAGGAGGATAGGAGGACTTGGAGCCAAACCGAGTGCCATAGCAGCAGGTCCCGCCTTCTGGAGCCTGTGATGGACGTCCCACTGCTCCAATACCACGCCGCAGGACGTGTGACGTCCATCACAGGCGCCGCAGGCTCCAGAAGGCGGGACGTACAAATACACATTGCTCGGGCGGTTCTCCTCTCCTCAGGCTCCTCGGCTCTCTTCTGTCTGCTCTGTGTGCTGCAGACAGGACATAGGGGCGGAGGCAGAGCCTCCATGTTTCCGGGTGCACTCCTCTGGTTGGCTGCAGAAGGGACAAGGAGGTGAGGTTGAAAGCGGAGCCTCCCATTCCCTGCTGCTCTGTAGTAAAGTGTACAGAGATCGTGCTGGAGCTCAGCTTGTAAGGTCAGTTTTTGCTATGTTAAAAGTCAGTATGTCAGTACTCTCACCTCTCCCCCCCACCATACATTATACATACAGATACGGTCCTCACCGCTTCTCCCACCATACATACAGCTATCAAAGCAGCAGTGCAAGACAAGCACCTCCAGAAAGCAGCATAATGTTTATCCGAAAGCTTACTTAGCCATGCTGGTGTGAGGTAACTGCAATGAACCATTTTAAATTCACCATCCATATATACAGTCCCCCCCCCATATGTACAGTTCTCCCCCATATATACAATTCTCCCTCCCTATATGGTTCTCCCCCATATATACAGTTCTCCACCCCCATCCATATATACAGTCCCTCCCCCCATATATCCAGTTCTCCCCTATAGACCATACATATATACAGTCCCCCATATATACAATTCCCCCCCCCCCCATACACCATCCATATGTATAGGGGGGGGGGGGGGGCAATACACCATACATATATACATATATACAGTTCTCGCCGGATGACACCGTCCACTGCCATGTGGGTTGATTTTTACTGATGCCATGATGTGGGTTGATTTTTACTGTTGCCATGATGTGGGTTGATTTTTACTGATGCCATGATGTGGGTTGATTTTTACTGATGCCATGATGTGGGTTGATTTTTACTGATGCCATGATGTGGGTTGATTTTTACTGATGCCATGATGTGGGTTGATTTTTACTGATGCCATGATGTGGGTTGATTTTTACTGATGCCATGATGTGGATTGATTTTTACTGATGCTATACTGGTTGATTTTTACTGATGCCATGTGTCAGTTGAGTTTTACTGATACTATCAAGAGGACATCAGTAAAAATCAACTAACATTTCAGCATAGCATTGCTTGAGTCAAGAGGATCCCTCGCAACCCTTCAAAATAACATACACATTATAAACAACTCCCAGTTTACTGAATAAGAATACGAAAGGGAAAAAGACACATGTGGTCGAGATGGAGGAGCTGCTCGCCCCGGAAATTAGAAAAAGTGGAAAGGTTCCCCGATGGGGCTTTTAGGCAGCAATGTCAAAAAATCTGCGGAAAATGGTAGTTACTATATAAAAAAGTGTTTAATAACAAAGAGCTGTAATATCACAGTAAATAGATTGACATGTATAAAAGCAAGAATTAACCCATATAATTCTCCTAACCAACTATGGTGATTGTGGATGTTCCCTGCAGGTGCTGGCTCCTCCCTCACCGGGAGGGTGTCCTTACTGAGGCTTCTTGCAAGCCCCCGCAGGTGGACCCATTTACCTGGGGAAGATGTGGGCACCTCTTCGTGTCCCCCTGGCCGATTCAGCGGTTTTGAATTTTTTCTGTTCCATGCTTCAGCGGTAAATATATTCCTATGATAGAATTTACATGTTGCATGTAGACATGTTTGCCGTAAGATTTGTGATTTATTTTACTAACCTTACACTTATGTAATATACTTCTTTAGAAACAATTGTCCCCCCGAGGAGACCCTAATTGGTCGAAACGCGTCAGTGATCTACACTGCAAAACCCAAAACTATATGCAATACAGCAATATGTGTAACATTTATGTCTATGTAACCATGGAATGTGATTTTTCACTTTTGTACTTGTTTTTATACATGTCAATCTATTTACTGTGATATTACAGCTCTTTGTTATTAAACACTTTTTTATATAGTAACTACCATTTTTCACAGATTTTTTGACATTGCTGCCTAAAAGCCCCATTGGGGAACCTTTCCACTATTACTGAATAAGAATATACCTGGCGAGTAAAAATGCTGCCCCCCCCAGATTTGTAAGGGTTCCTACACCCATGCGGCTGGCTGACCCTTCTTAGGGCCATCCGGAAGGACAAATAGTACGTCCGTCTTTCAAATTTTTTCTGTGGCTTTAGGATAAATCTTCACGGCTCGAACGACGTCTAAGGTAGGAAGCAGTCTTTCTTCCCTGGAAGTAGGCTTAGGAAAGAAGGCCGGTAATATTAAATCCTGGTTCAGGTGGAAACTTGATATGACCTTCGGAAGGAAGGATGGGTGTGGACGCAGAATTACTCTGTCCTTATGCAGGACAAGGTATGGCTCCTTGCATGACAAGGCTGCCAACTCTGACACTCTTCTAGCAGAGGCCATAGTCACCAAAAATACTAACTTTCGGGTTAGTAGAACTAGAGGGATTTCTGCTAAAGGCTCAAAAGTTTGTTTTCTGCAGAGCCGACAGGACAAGGTTTAAGTTCCAAGGGCAAAGGGGTGCTCCGATAGGGGGATTAATATGCAAAACCCCCTGCTAGAAGGTTTTAACTAGCGAATGGATGGCCAAGGGCCTCTGAAACCATACTGACAAGGCCGAAACCTGTCCCTTTAAGGTGCTTAGAGTCAACCCTTTGTCAACCCCTAACTAAGAATTGTAAGATCCTGTCAATAGAATATTTGCGGGGATGCCATCCCCGAGACTCACACCACACCACGTAGGTTCTCCAAACCCTGTAATAAATGCCTCTAGAAACTGGTTTGCTGGCCTGAATCAGAGTAGAGATTACCTGACTAGACAGGCCTCTACCCCTAAGAATCAGGGATTCAGCCGCCAGGCCGTCAAATTTAGATGCCGTAATGCAGGGTGGAGGATTGGACCTTGCGAGAGAAGGTCTGGGTGGAATGGGAGCGGCCAGGGTGCTCCCACTGAAATTCTTACAATGAGCGAGTACCACGCTCTCCAAAGCCAAGCCGGGGCCACCAGGATCACTGGCCTGCGCTTTCCGTAATAGGCAGGGAAGCATCTGTACCAGAGGGAAAGGCATACAGTAGAGAGAACTGGTGCCAGGGGCATCGGTCCAGCAAGCCGAGGGATCCCTGGTCCGGGATATGAACCGGTCTAGTTTTTTGTTGAATCTCGATGCCATGATGTCTACATCCGGGAACCCGAACCTCTGACAGATCTCTTGGAATATCTGGGGGTGGAGAGATCACTACCCCAGGAGTAAGCGAATAAGTCTACCTGAAAATTTTCCACTCCAGGGATAAACACTGCCGAGATGCAGGGCACATGGGCTTCTGACCATGAGAAGATTAGGTTTACCTCCCGCTTGGCGGCTCGAATCGTCGTGTCCCCCTGGTGGTTTATATAAACCACCGCCGTGGCATTGTCGGACTGCACTCTTACTGGTAAACCCAGCAGGTTGGGTGTCCAAGCCTCTAGGGCTAACTGTGCAGCTCTGATCTCCAAAACATTGATGGGAAGAAGCCTTTCTGCCTCTGACCATTCTCCCTGCTGGGTTTGGCCCTAACAGGCTGGCATCCGTGATTTACTATCTTCCACGTGATAGGGCAGAAGGATTTTCCTTTTGTCAGATTCTGAGGGGCCAGCCACCAGTACAGGCTGTGCCGCACCCTTGGGGAGAGGACTGATCTAACGCATGTATGGTCTTGTTCCATGCTGAGAGAATGGCTGCCTGAAGAATTTGAGTATGGAACTGAGCGTAAGGCACCGCTTCGAAGGCGGCCACTAGTTTTCCCAACAGTCGCATACATAGGCAAATAGTTGGTTTCTTCTTGCCTAGGACTAAGTGTATTGTTTGTCTTATTGACTATCTTGCATGCCCACATACTCCAACTGTCTTGTGGGTCGCAATGCCGACTTGTCTCTGTTTAAGATCCAACTGAACGCTTCTAGGTGCTGAACTGTGCGGGCTACTGCATGATTTAGGCTGGAAGCTAACCGATCGACAACTAGGAGGTCGTCCAAGTATGCTAGGACCATGATACCCTCTATCCTTAGGTTGGCCAAAACAGGAGCCAACACCTTTGTGAATACCCGCGGGAGGGCCACAAAATGGTAGTGGCGATGAGCTACTGCAAAGCGAAGAAACTTGTGATGTGCTGGAAAAATTGGCACGTGCAGGTATGCATCCTTTATATCTATTGACGCTAGAAAGTCGTCCTGCTGCAGAGTGGCAGCCACTGAGCGTATGGACTCCATACGAAAGGAACGAACCTTTAGGAAATAGTTTAGGCGTTTGAGATCTAGGATTGGCCCGACGTCGCCGTTGGGTTTTGGTATTATAAAAAGATTGGAGTAAAACACCAGTCCGCGTTCTTGGGCTGGCACCTCTACAATTGCTCCTTGGAGCAAGAGGCGATCCAATGCTCTTAGAAGAGAGGCCCTTCTTACCATATCGTTTGGTAGGCTTGAATTCTGAAAATGAGGGGGTATTCCCGAAACTCCAGTCTGTAGCCTGCGGACACAGAGGAGCGAACCCAAGTGTCGAGGACTCTGGCTTCCCATATCTCGGAAAAGAACCGAAGCCTTCCCCCCCACCCGAGTGAGTGGGGGCGCCCCTTCATAAGGCTGATTTGATGGCTGGCTTACGAGACCACGGTCTCTTGCCTCCAGAGGCCTGCTCTTGTGATCTATTGCTAAAACCTGGACACCGAGGAGGCCGTCGAAAATGCCTGGAGGTCGAGGGGCCCGAACCCGGAGAGGCCTGCCGCTTAAACATGGGGCCGCGAGTGCTCTTTCCACTCGAGATCGTCTGAATGTACTTATCTAGATCTTCTCCGAACAGTCTGCCCCCATGAAAAGGGAATCCTGCCAAGAGCTTTTTGCACGGCGTTTCCGCTGACCAGTTCTTTAGCCACAAAAGCCGATGCATATGCACCAAAAAAAGTGATAAACGAGACGCCTGTTGGGTGGAGTCCTTTATAGCATCTACTGCAAAGCAGAGAGCCCTCGCGAGGTCGGCTAGTTTCGAGTTTGTTGAGCCGGAACATCTCTTAACATTTGTCTTGTCTGATCTTTTAAGGCCTGACAAATTCCAATGGCCGCCACTGCCGGCTGAACCACTGCACCTGCTGTAGTAAAGGAAGCCTTCAGCAGTGTTTCCAATCATTTGTCGACCGGACCCTTAAACATCTGGATGTTTTCAACCGGACAGGTCAAAGATTTATTGACGCAGGAGATGGCTGCATCCACAGTAGGGAGCGCCCACTTTTTTGAAAACCTCTCTTCCATGGGATAGAGTATAGAAAACCTTTTAGGAGGTATAAAAATCCTGTCAGGTCGAGACCAATCCTGAAATATTAGGTTCTCTAAGAGATGGTGAACCGGAAAAACTGCGCTGCTCAGTGGTGCCCTTAAGGAGCCCAATGAAGATACAGCGGGGGCCTGTTCCGGCACCGGTAGTTTAAATGCAGTGCGAACCATGTCCGTCAGGGACTGGATCCAAAAGCTTTCTGCTTGTGAAGCTGAAAATGGTTCCTCAATGGTGGATTCTTCAATATCCGAACCGTCAGGGTTCTGGTCTGACCGATCCTCCTGCAGGTCCAACTCCTCAGGGGAGAGGACCTCCGCATCTGAGGACACCAATTTAGGCGACAGGGATCTAGCCCGCTTTCTTCCTGGCAAAAGAGGTCGCAATCAAGGTTGTCAACCTTCTCTCCAACCCTCCTAGGGTGGCTGCCAGCATCTCCTCCGTAACATAAACGGGGTTGGGTTGGTTAGGGACAGCCTCTGCCCCAAACAACCCTGATGGCTCGTCCAGGGCAACGGCCAGTGGTCTATCTGGTGAGGATGGACTGCTGAAGTCTGGCCCAAATCCTCCGACCCCGATGGGGAACCCTTTTGTTTTTTGGAACCTTTTGCAGCCTTGGCTGTCCCCGATCCCTTGGGAGCCATTGCACAACCTTGAGGCACTCCTGTAACCAACAACTCACTGTTGCAGCAAGAAGTGGAAAGAAAAAATATATAGGCTACGGATAAAGATTTAGTAACCTAAGCATCCATACCTAAGGGAGGGAGGCAATACTGAGGAAATCCCATTAAGTATCGCTACCCTCCACTGCCAGTTAGCTCTGAGCACAAAGCTGCAAATGCTCAGAGTTTTTTTTATTTTATTTTTTGAAGCTGGTTAGTGTGGAGCAAGCTCCAGACCTGAAGATCTCATAACCACCACTCGGTGTCACTATTAGCCTGCTGGATCCAAGATCAAAGGCTTCAGCTATCAGCGCTCTGTGTCTCCTCAACCTCCTGTCTCTGGCTGCAGACTTAAATGCACTGACTGTGCTCTGATGTCAGATGTCAAGGCCCGGCCCTGATGGGACCGCCCCCCGCACGCCACCGCATAAGAAACGTGCACACGTGCGGGATCCACTGCTTGCACCACCTGGATGAGGGGGAGCTGGGGGAAAAATGCCAGAGGAGGAAAACACGCAGCGCCGCCGACCGACACGCAGGTAACGTCACTAGACCACTTGGGCAGCGTGACTCTCTTGGAGGAGACATGCCTCCCTATACTTTCTAGAAATAGGTTTTTTTTTTTTTTTTTAAACAGAGCCCACCTCCTGTATCATGGGGCTGCAGTAGTATGCCAACAAGGCCGGCCTGGGGGGAGATACATATACAGATTTTTTAAAAACATATACATATATATTACCTGGGTAAATAGCATCCCATCCTGTCTGTCAGCCATAGTGGAGATAGTGGCTAATGCAGAGCATACCATAGACCAAACCCAAACCCCCAGGGAGAAGCCTGCCGTCGAACCAAGTCCCGCAGGCTCACTCTTACCTGCAGAAGATCAGTGAAAAGTGTTCAGATTCCTTGGAAATGGCACTGTGCATGCAAATGAAACAGAGGGTTTCCACCTTCACCGACTGAAGACACCAAAATGTGCATAAAAGGATGGTATGGTGCCCACGAGGCTGATGGCTTAAAGGTCAGATAGAGATGCGTCCTTGCTGGGAAGTATTTGCGTGAGCTGGTGGTATTTGATCAACTCTGCGGCTTGACAATTCAATATTTTTTTTTTACTATAATAAATATCCTAAATTTAAAAAACAAAAATGTATTCATCTTCAGTTTCGACCAATATGTGTATTTTACATATTTTTCGATAAATAAAAATAGGGGATAGATTTATGGCATTTTTAGAATTTCTTTCTTACTAGTAATGGCGGCGATCTGCGTTTTTTTGCGGGACTGCGACATTGCTGCAGACAGATCGGACACTTTTTTTGGGACCATTGACATTTATACAACGATCAGTGCTATAAAAATGCACTGATTACTTACTGTAAATGTCGATGGCAGAGAAGTGGTTAACACCAGGGGGTGATCAAGGGGTTAAATGCGTTTCCTCGTGTGTGTTTCTAACTGTGGGACAGTGTACTGACTGGAGGAGGAGACATACTAATTAATAGGAACAACAGATCTGTCTCTCCTTTACTGACAATCACGTAGCTAGCACATCTAGCACCCAGGACTGAACTTTTTTTTGCAAACCCCCCCGCCCCCGAGGTAAAATGGTATGCTGCACTATAGCGGCACTACGCCAAAATGGTGCGTGTGATCAGATTGCATCAATAGCGGAAGGGGCTTAAAGGGCCATATGCTTTATTGACTGTGCCACAAGCGAGTAAGTAACAGACAGTACAAACCTCAGTATGCTAATTTTAATAATATAAAACTGTTCCATTGCATATCCTTTACTACACACAGCTAACCATAAAGTGAAAAAAACGTCTTGTTTTTTTTCTAAACAAACGTGTTTTTTACCCCAACTTATATTTATATAAACATTTTACCACGACTGATCCTGTGAACTTATTACTCAAAAAACAAAATGTACATGTGTCTATGATTATTAATGTGCAAACATCAACAAATAGTGTGCAATAAATACCAATACAGTGCCCTGTGCCAAACTATAACATATGAATTTCTCAATCCATCAAAAAAAAAAAAAAAAAAGTGAAATAAATCCAAAAAGATTTCGGGGGATGCATTAAGTTGCGAAATGCATAGAGGCTGCAGGACCGTGCAATGCATTTTTATAGCATTGATAGCTAAAAAAAAATGCCAATGGTCCCAAAAATGTGTCAAACGTGTCCGAAGTGTCCGCAATAATGTCGCAGTAATGAAAGAAAAAAAATCGCCACCATTACTAGTAAAATTTTTTTATAAAAATGCCATAAAACTACCCCCTATTTTGTAAACACTATGGCCTAGATTCACAAAGCGATTACGCCTGTGTAAATGTTAGACTGGAGTAATTTCGACTTACGGGCGTTTTTACGCTAGTCGAAATCCTCAAACCATGAAAAGACAAACGCTTATTGCTACGCCAGAAAAATTGCGGCCACTGGGCGGACTTTTTTTTTTCGCCGTCAGGGTATGCTAATGAGCTTTTGCCTGCAATCCAAAAATTTCGCATTTCAACGCAATCTCTTACGGCACCTTTATATCTTTTTTTTCCGTTTCATATACGCTTTTTGCTGGTCTAAATTAGACAGCCCATGAGTATGGCCGTCGTTCCCGCGTCGAATTTCAACGTTTTCCGATGTCTTTTATTATTTTTAAAAATAGGAATGTTCGTAAACGCCGCTACTCAAAAACGAATGACGTCACGACGTGATTTTTTCCTGAACAGAGCATGCGCAGTTCGATCGTCGCGGGGACGCGCTTTTTAATGCTTCACGCCCCTAATCACGATTTCGATTGCGCGGCGGAAAAATACGACACAATAGCGTACGCGCAAAAAAATTATGAATTCGGTGTAGAGTCTGGTGAAAACGGCAGCGTAATTTCGATTAAATATTACGTCTTTGTGAATCTGCCCCTATAACTTTTGCGCAAACCAATCAAACGCTTATTGCATTTTTTTTTTAAAAAATATGTAGTAGCTCTGAGGGAAAAAAAAAAAATTAAAAAAAATTTGTTTATATATTTTTGGGAGATATTTATTACAGCAAAAAGTAAAAAATATTGCATTTTTTTCAAAGTAGTAGCTCTATTTTTGTTTATAGCGCAAAAAATAAAAAAACCGCAGAGATGATCAAATACCACCAAAAGAAAGCTACGTCGCACGACCGCGCAATTGTCAGTTAAAGTGACGCAGTGCCGAATCGCAAAAAGTGCTCTGGTCATTGGGCAGCAATATGGTCAGGGGGTTAAGTGGTTAAAGATTTTGACATGTCACCAAAAAATAAGTGTCTGTCTTCGATTTCTACGTATTGGATCCTTTTCAGGATTCACAATAACTTGTGACAAATCGGTCCTTTTACTGTTGGATCCTATAACAGACTTTCCCCTGCTGCTAACCAGTTTGCTTTGGTTTCATACTTATCCTAGATTATCGGATTATGTTACTTTTAACATAGATCCATTTATAAAATGGAAGAGGAACTGTGCCCTGTAAATCAGTGGTCATCAACCCTGTCCTCAGGGCCCACTAACAGGCCAGGTTTGCAAGATAACGGAAATACATCACAGGTGATCTAATTTGCTGCTCAGTGATTGCAGTATTCCAGTCTGCATCTCCCCAAGGTAATACATAAAACCTGGCCTGTTAGTGGGCCCTGAGGACAGGGTTGATGACCACTGGTGTAAATGACCCATCTCTGTTGTGGCCAGTATCTTTCTAGAACACTAAAAAAAAAAATTGAGGAATGCCAGGTAGAGGAGACGCCATCATTGACTGGCTTATATATTTTTATGTTTGTCAAAACCTCCTGTAGGGGGCAATAAAATATTTTTTGACGGACTCAAAACAAAGTGAAAACAATGCAATTTATTAACTACTTCCCGACCGTCCACCGTCATGACTTTAAAGATGGATATCTCGGTAACGGCAGCAGCTGCTGCCACAACCGAGATATCCATCTCTTCAGTGGGCGGTCGGACAAACGATAATGGCGGTCTCCGCGGCGGATTCGCCGTTATCGTGGCGGGCGAGGGCCCCCCCTCCCGCGGCCTCTGCCGCTTACCGGAGCCGTCGGTAGCGGCGGAGGAGATCGGATCCTCTCCCGTGTTCAGTGGGGATTGCGAGAGGGAAAAAATTTCCCTCATCCGTCCCGCCCAGCGTCTTAAAGAGACATTTTTTTTTACTGTCCTTTGAAAAATGACATTTTACATTTTTTAATTTTTTGCATTTAAGCCTAAATATGAGATCTGAGGTCTTTTTGACCCCAGATCTCATATTTAAGAGGACCTGCCATGCTTTTTTCTATTACAAGGGATGTTTACATTCCTTGTAATAGGAATAAAAGTGATAATTTTTTTTATTTTAGTGTTAAAAATTGGTAAAATAAATAAAAATAAATACGAAAACAAAAAAAAAATTGTTTTTAAATCGCCCCGTCCCGACCAGTAGCACCCGCATATGAAAACGGTGTTCAAACCACACAAGTGAGGTATCACTGCGATCGTTAGAGCAATAATTCTAGCCCTAAACCTCCTCTATCTCAAAAAATGCAACCTGTAAAAATTTTTAAACAACGCCTATCGAGATTTTTAAGGGTAAAAGTTTGACGCCATGCCACGAGCGGGCGCAATTTTTAAGCGTGACATGTTGGGTATCATTTTACTCGGCGTAACACTATCTTTCACAATATGTAAAAAAATTGGGCCAAATTTATTGTTGTCTTATTTTTTAATTTAAAAAAAGTGAATTTTTTTAAAAAAAAGTGCGCTTGTAAGATCGCTGCGCAAATACGGTGTATCAAAAAGTATTGCAATGACTGCCATTTTATTCTCTAGGGTGTTAGAAAAAAATATATATAATGTTTGGGGGTTTTAAGTAATTTTATAGCAAAAAAAATGTTTTAGTCTCGTAAACACTGAATCTGAAAAACAGGCTCGGGGCTTAAGTGGTTAAAAAAAGGATTTTTAATAAACAGCTTACCTGTAAAATCCTTTTCTTGAAGTACATCACGGGACACAGAGCGCATAGCCATTACATATGGGTTATATGGGTACCTTCAGGTGATGGACACTGGTGTAATCAATTTCACAGGAAGTTCCTCCCTATATAACCCCCTCCCACTGGGAGTGCTTCAGTTTTGTAGCAAGCAATTCCTCCGAGGTTACACAATGTTCCCCAAAAGAGGGGTGGGAGCTCTGTGTCCCATGATGTACTTCAAGAAAAGGATTTTACAGGTAAGCTGTTTATTAAAAATCCTTTTTTCTTTATCGTACATCACGGGACACAGAGCGCATAGCCATTACATATGGGATGTCCCAAAGCAATGCTCCATGAAGGGAGGGAGACCGTAAGGCCAAAAATAGCCAAACAAAAAATTATCAGGAGGTAAAGTAGCTCCACCAACAGAAAAAAGGGGGCGTGAACCGGGCCAGAGGATTCTATACTGCTGCCCGTAGGACCGCCTGCCCAAATGCTGCGTCCGTAGCCTTTGCGACGTCCAACTTATAAAATTTAGTAAACGTATGTACGGAAGACCAGGTTGCCGCCTTGCAAACCTGCGCCATAGAGATCTGATGGTGTGCCGCCCAGGAGGCACTCATGGCCCTCGTAGAATGGGCCTTAACTGATAAGGGAGGTGGAACGCGCTTCAGACCATAGGCCTGAAAAATCAGCTGCTTAATCCACCTAGCCAAGGAAGACTTGGCAGCCGGCTGACCCTTCTTGGGGCCATCCGGAAGGACAAAAAGCACATCTGTTTTCCGAATCTTTTCTGTAGCCCTGAGATAGACCCTCATGGCTCGAACCACGTCCAAAGTATGAAGCAGTCTTTCGACTCTGGACTGGGGAGTAGGAAAGAAGGATGGTAGGACTAGGTCCTGATTCAAGTTAAAACTGGATATGACTTTAGGAAGGAAAGAAGGTTGAGGCCGCAGAACCACCCTGTCCTTATGCAGAATCAGGTACGGCTCCCTGCATGACAAGGCTGCCAGCTCGGAGACCCTTCTGGCCGAAGCCATAGCTACCAAGAAAACCAACTTTCGGGTTAGCAGCACAAGAGGGATTTCTGTCAGAGGTTCAAACTGCTGTCTTTGTAAAGCTGACAAGACCAAATTTAAATTCCAGGGGCAGAGGGGAGCTCTAATAGGGGGATTCACATGCAAGACCCTCTGCAAGAAGGTTTTCATAAGCGAATGCGTGGCCAAAGGTCTTTGAAACCATATAGACAAGGCCGACACCTGCCCCTTTAGAGTACTAAGAGCCAACCCCTTGTCAATGCCAACCTGGAGGAATCGCAAGATCCTGTCAATAAACTTTCGAGGATGCCATTTTTTGAGACTCGCACCAATCCACATAGGTCCTCCAGACTCTGTAATAGATATTTCTAGAGACTGGTTTCCTAGCCTGAATCAACGTAGATATGACCTGAGCTGAGAGGCCTCTGCCCTTAAGAATTAGGGATTCAGCCGCCAAGCCATCAAATTTAGCTGCTGTGAAGCAGGGTGGCAGATTGGGCCCTGAGACAGCAGATCTGGGCGCAGGGGGAGCGGCCACGGTGCCCCTACTGACATCCTCACGATGAGTGCGTACCAAGCCCTCCTGGGCCAGGCTGGGGCCACCAGGCTCACAGACCTGCGCTCCACCCTGATCCTCCGTAGAAGGCGGGGAATCATCTGCAGTGGAGGGAACGCATACAGGAGAGAAAACTGGTGCCAGGGGCAAACCAACGCATCGGTCCCGTAGGCCGAGGGATCCCTGGCTCGGGATATGAATTTGTCCAACTTCTTGTTGAATCTCGTTGCCATAATGTCCACATCTGGAACTCCGAATCTTTGGCAAATCTCTTGGAATACCTGGGGGTGAAGAGCCCACTCCCCCGGGAGCAACTGTTGACGACTCAAAAAATCTGCTTGAGAATTGTCTATCCCTGGGATGAACACCGCCGTGATGCAGGGTACATGGGCTTCGGCCCATGAAAAAATCAGGTTTACTTCCCTTTAAGCCGCTAAGCTCCTCGTGCCCCCCTGGTGGTTTATGTATGTCACCGCCGTGGCATTGTCGGACTGTATCCTTACTGGCAGGCCCTGAAGGGGGAGAGTCCAGGCGACCAGGGCCAGCCGAGCAGCTCTGATCTCTAGGATATTGATGGGAAGCAGTTTTTCTGCCTCCGACCACTGTCCCTGCTGGGTCTGTCTTTCTAGAATTGCCCCCCAACCTGACAGGCTGGCATCCGTGGCTACTATCTTCCACGTGATGGGGCAAAAGGATTTCCCCTTTGACAAACTTTGAGGGACCAGCCACCAGAACAGGCTGCGCCGGACCCCTGGGGAGAGAACTAACGGACGATCTAGTGCCTGAATGGACTTGTTCCAAGCAGAGAGAATGGCTGCCTGGAGATATCTGGTATGGATCTGGGCGTAGGGCACTGCTTCGAAGGCGGCCACCATCTTCCCCAGCAGTCGCATACATAGGCGAATAGTCGGCCTCTTCTTGCCTAAGACCATTTGAACTGTTTGAGTTAATGACCTGACTTTTGCTTGAGGTAAAAATATCCTTTGGCAGTCTGTATCTAGCCGAAGGCCTAGATATTCCAACTGCTTTGTGGGTTGCAACATCAATTTCTCTTGGTTCACAATCCACCCGAATTCCTCTAGATGCCGAACTGTGCGGACTACTGCATGATTGAGGTTGGAAGCTGATCTGTCGATAATCAGGAGATCGTCCAGGTATGCCAGGACCAAAATGCCTTCTGTCCTTAGGACGGCTAGCACCGGGGCTAACACCTTTGTGAATACCCGCGGAGCTGTTGCCAACCCGAAAGGGAGGGCTACGAACTGGTAATGACGGTGATCCATCATAAAACGAAGAAACCTGTGATGTGCCGGGTAGATCGGCACGTGCAGATATGCATCCTTTATGTCTATAGATGCTAGAAAGTCGTCTTGATGTAGGCTGGCTGCCACCGAACGTATGGACTCCATACGAAAGGTCTGAATCTTTAGAAATCGATTTAGGCGTTTGAGGTCTAAGATAGGCCTGACGTCGCCATTGGGTTTTGGTATTATGAAAAGGTTGGAATAGAATCCCAGACCCCGTTCCTGGGTTGGTACTTCTACAATTACTCCTTGGAGCAAGTGGCGATCCAATGCCTTTACCAGAGAGGCCCTCTTTAATGGGTCGCTTGGAAGACTTGACCCCTGAAAATGAGGGGGGACTTCCCGAAACTCTAGCTTGTAGCCCGTGGCTACCACGGACCATACCCAAGAGTCGGGAACTCTGGCCTTCCACACTTCGGAGAAAAACCAAAGCCTTCCCCCCACCCAAGAGAGTGGGGGCGCCCCTTCATGAATCTGACTTGATGACTGGTTTAACCGGCTTGCGAGACCATGGCCTCTTGCCTGCCGTGGCTTGTCCTTGTGGGCGGCTATTAAATGCTGAACGCCCGGGAGGCCGTCGATACTGACGGGAAGTTGAAGGGGCTGAGCCTGCAAAGGCCTGTCGCTTAAACGCGGGCCCACGCGGTCTTTTCTTGACAGGTAAGAAAGAACTTTTACCACTTGATATGGTCTGGATATATTTATCTAGGTCTTCACCGAATAGTCTCCCACCATGAAAGGGAAATCCTGCTAAAAGCTTTTTGCAGGGTGCCTCTGCTGACCAGTTCTTCAGCCACAAAAGGCGACGCATATGAACCAACAGCAGAGATAAACGGGACGCCTGTTGAATGGAGTCCTTAATAGCATCTACTGCAAAGCAGAGAGCCCTTAGGAGGTCTGCCAATTCACGAGTTTGCTGAGCCGGTATGTCCCTTAATATCTGTTTAGTCTGATCCTTTAAAGCCTGACAAACACCAATGGCTGCCACTGCTGGCTGAACCACGGCACCTACTGTGGTAAAAGAAGCCTTCAGTAGGGTCTCCAATTTTTTGTCGACCGGATCTTTGAACATCTGGACATTTTCAACCGGACAGGTCAGGGATTTATTCACGCAGGAAATGGCCGCGTCCACAGTAGGGAGTGCCCATTTCTTTGCAAATTCCTCTTCCATAGGATAGAGAATAGAGAACCTTTTAGGAGGGATAAAGATCCTATCAGGTCGAGCCCAATCCTGAAAAATCACGCTCTCCAGAAGGGGGTGAATCGGAAAAGACGCACAACTTAATGGTGCCTTTAAAGAAAGAGGATACCGCAGGGGCTAATAGTTCTGACACTGGAAGTTTAAAAGCAGTGCGAACCATATCTGTCAGAGACTGGATCCACAGGCTCTCCGCTTGAGAAGCCGAAAAAAATTCATCTACAGTGGAACCCTCCATGTCTGAACCGTCGGGACTCGGGTCCGCTTGATCCCCCTGTGGGTCCAATTCCTCCGAAGAGAGGACCTCTGCATCTGAAAACACCAATCTAGGTGACGGGGATCTAGCCCGTTGCCACTTGGCAAAGAGCGGGCAATCAAAGCAGTTAACCTTTCCTCTAGCCCACCCAGGGTGGTCGCTAGCATTTCTTCCGTAACGTAAACGGGAATGGGTTGATCGGGGGCCGCCTCTGCCCCTAGCACCCTCAATGGCTCCTGCAACATGCTACTCGGTGGTCTATCTGGTGAGGGTGGGACCGTTGGAGCCTGGCCCAAATCCTCTGACCCCGATGGAGACCCCTTTAGTTTTTTGGCACCTTTTGCAGCCTTAGCTGGTCCTGATCCCTTGGGAGCCATTGCACAACCTTGAGACACCTCTATAGCCAACACCCGACTGTTGTAGCTAGAAGTGAACCATTAATAAGAACAGGCTATGGTAAAAAAAAAAAAAAAAAAAATTCACAATTTTTCCCACGCCCGAGAAGGCGGCAATACCGAGGAAAACCTGTGG
This sequence comes from Rana kukunoris, assembly GCA_029574335.1. NCBI lineage: Eukaryota > Metazoa > Chordata > Amphibia > Anura > Ranidae > Rana > Rana kukunoris. Next base: position 262,716,942 of record CM056052.1, on the reverse strand, counting down.
GTATTGCAACACCAATGCCCGTTAGCTGGAGCCCAAGGTTGCACCGACTCAGATACTGCCGGATCTAAGGCCGAGTCCCTTTAAGAAAAAAACTTTATTTTTTTTTGGTCAGTATGGACCCAAGTCCAGACCTGAAGATCCACAAACCACCACTAGGTGTCACTGCATGCCAGAATGGCTCAGCTGCGCGCTCTGTGTCCTCTGCCTCCTCTGCTCTCAGGAGGGAATGACCAGCCAGGAAATGCTTTGCTTTAACTGAGACCTGACGCTGCTGGCCCGCCCCCCCCCACGCACGATGACGCCGTAAAAGGCGGCGTGCACGCGCGCGCACGCACCCCCCCACGCTGAAACCAACATGGAGGAAGCAGAAAGCAGAGGAGAAGCATGGACCAGCGCTAGCAGCCCAACAGACACCAGGTAAGCACCAATACTTAATGTAGTGCACACACAGAGGAAGCTGTCCCCATAGGCTTCCTAAGAAACAGGAGTTTTTACCAGCATTCCCTCTTTATAGTACGTGGGGCTGCAGTATCAAATACATATCTTATACAAGCATACATATATCTACATGTTATCTGGGTAAACATTAGTACATCCCATCCTGCCTCAAAAGACATAGTGGAGATAGTGGCTGATGCACAAGCATACTATTAGCCGACCCAGAACCCCCAGGGGGATACCTACTGTCGAACCAAGTCCCGCAGGTTCCCTCTTACCTGCTCCACGCCGCAGGGTATTGCAAACTGCAAGAGGCCCAATCTTCCCCCATCTCCGTGGGTATTGTCTTGGACCTTCAGGGACCGGGGTCCTGTGTTAAGGAACCCACACACCTGGGCCTATATAGCATCCTGGCATTAGTAGCGTTTAGTCCTTGGAAGAGACTAAGGCACTGGAGCCCAGAATCCAGCCCTCCAAGGAGAGGCATTATAGGCAAAACCCCACGCAGGCAGGGCCCGGGTACTGTACACCTTGGCTTTGAAGCACTTCGGACGGATCCGGCTAGCTATCCTGGGTCCCGAGACCTCCGAGGGACAGCTAGATGTGACCAACACCTAAGACACTGGCAAAAAAACTGAAGCACTCCCAGTGGGAGGGGGTTATATAGGGAGGAAACTTCCTGTGAAATTGATTACACCAGTGTCCATCACCTGAAGGTACCCATATAACCCATATGTAATGGCTATGCGCTCTGTGTCCCGTGATGTACGATAAAGAAAAGACGGCATGAATGACATGCAACATAACAGTGATCAATACAAACAAATACAATAAATCCAAAATCCATTGATCTAGCCAGTGGAAATGAACACAACTAAAAGGAAAAAACACAACCAAACCTACCTAAAACTAAGAAATAACTACATTTTAAAATAGCATAACAATAGGGCAAAGCAGTCAGACTGAGAAAAAAAAACAGCTGATCAGACGGGTTAAATTGAGCCTGAATAGGGGAGCAGACACCAGGATTACAGAAACAAGCAAAGAACATGGTATATGGGTAAAACTGCTAAGGCACAGAGATGATAAAGAAGACAAGTGTCGGGAGACTTCTGCTGGCAGACACCAGAACGCCACTGTGCTTTTAAAACCAGCAGTTGATCCAGTTCCTAACAGGATCACTGTGTCATGTCATGTACTCAGAGAAAAGGATTTTATAGGTAAAATAAAAATTCCTAAAAATTGCTTAACCCCCCTTCATGACCAGGCCATTTTTTGCTATTCAGCACTGCACTTCTTTAAAATGGTAATTGCATGGTCATGCAACACTGTAAAACAAACATGCAAACAAAATTGATATCCCCCCCCACACAGACACACACACACAAATGGATCATACTCTAAGGGGCCTTTCACACAGTCGAATAGAATGGTGCTTTTAGTTGCAGATTTTACATCATTCACACACTATGGTTACCAGCGTTTTTCCCCGCAGATAGAAAAAAATAGAACTGGATGCGTCCAGCTGCGAAATTCCACAGCCATTGGCGAAATTCCGCAGCCATTGACACATAACCGCAGTGCACTGTGTCAGCTGCGTTTGGTATGAATCTTGAGGGGGGAACTCCACGCAAAATTTCAAATAAAAAAGGGCATGGGTTCCCCCTACAGGAGCATATCAGGCCCTTGGATCTGCTATAGATTTTAAGGAGACACTCCGTACGCCGAAAAAAACGGCATGGGGTTCCCCCCAAAATCCATACCAGACCCGTATCCGAGCAGCAGCCTGGCCGGTCAGGAAAGGGGTGGGGACGAGCGAGCGCCCCCTAACCGTGCCAGGCCGCATGCCCTCAACATGGGGGGGGGTAGGTGCTTTGGGGCAGGGGGGCCCCCTCCACCTCAAAGCACCCGTCTTCCCGACAACCCTGGCTGTTGGTTAACATGGGGGGGGGGTAGGTGCTTTGGGGCAGGGGGGCCCCCTCCACCTCAAAGCACCCGTCTTCCCGACAACCCTGGCTGTTGGTTGTCGGGGTCTGCGGGAGGGGAGCTTATCGGAATCCGGGCGCCTCCTTTAAGAATGGGGCCCCCAGATGCCGGCCCCCCGCCCTAGGTGAATGAATATTAAAGGGAAAAACATCGTACCCCTACCCATTCACCTGGCGGGAAAAAAAAACACTACACAGAGTTAAAGTCATTTATTAGTCAGCTTCAGTGCCCCCCCTCTCTTTATCCGTTTTACGAGGGGGGCCTGTTTCTTCGATGTCTTCACCGCCTTCTGGTTCTCTTCCGCCGGGGGGGGGTTGCGCTTTTAGTTTTTTTACAGCGGCCCCTCACCCGGGCTTCTTCGACGTCTTCGCTTCTTTGATGTTGACACGTCGCTTCCTCCCGCTGTAATGCCGGGTGCGCGGCTCACATCAATATATATATATATATATATCTGGGTGGTATCGGAGCATTCTGGGACTGCGACGTCATAAGAGGCCTATATATATCGGTAATGCCGCACACCCGGCATTACAGCGGGAGGAAGCGATGTGTCAACATCGAATGAGAAGAAAATGAAGAAGGCGACAGAAGCCCGGGCACCCCCCCCCCCCCCCGAAGACGAAGCCCAAGTGAGGGGCCGCTGTAAAAGAGCTAAAGAAGAAAGCGCCCCCCCTGGCGGAAGAGAAACAGACGGCGGTGAAGACAACCCCCCCACCCAGAAGACATCGAAGAAGCAGGCCCCCCCCCCCCTCAGAAAAGAGCTAAAGAAGAGAGGGGGGGCACTGGAGGTGACTAATAAATTACTTTAAAGCGGAGCTCCACCCGCAAATTTATTCTGCTAAATGTATTTGGTAAAAAAAATCACAATAAGTATATATTGATTGGTTTGTGACAAAGTTATAGCGTCTACGAACAACATTACAGGTACATCACAATTTTTTTTTCATAAATTTAAAAATATAATCGAAAAGTTAATTTCAGTAATTCAATTCAAAAGGTAAAACTCATATAGATGCATTACCCACAGAGTGATATATTTCAAGCATTTCTTTTAAAGCACCCGACCCCCCCGTGCAAAGGCGGATGCACTCATCAATCCTGCACGCATATATACACACAGCAATCACACCACACGTGAGGTATCGAAGCAAATGTTCTAACGAGAGCAATAATTCTAGCACAAGAACGCCTGTGTAATTCTAAACTGGCAACCTATAAAAGCTCCTATCCCGTGACCAAGTCCCAATAGAGACAAAACGTTGGGAGGCAACCTTCTGACATCATCGCATCACGTGACTGGACCCGGAAGATTCGGGCTGCACGTTCTGAAGCCGGCCGGCTTTTGTTTTACATGCTACTTTTTATCTTCATGAATGTAAGTGCATATCTTTTTATTAAACTTTTTGTAAGGTCTTATGCTATGCAAGTCTTCCTTTCTCCCTGCATATTCCTTCTTGCTGGGCTATTATTGAGGAATCATCCACTGGTTTAGATCTGCTCGAGGTAGCTGACTGGTCTGAGGATCCTGAGTTTATGCTGGTTTGATCTCTTTGAGATCTCTGGTAAGGGTCAGTGTTTGATTGTGGTGGAGGGTCTTTGTCATCACTGTCGCTGGACTTTTTTGGATCTACTTCTCTCTGGGATTAATATTGCCATCTACCAATCTGTGTTGGACTTTACTCCCTTCTGATTTCCAACTTTCATCTGTTGGAGGCATTCACATATATGTTATGATATTTATCACTGGTTATTGTAACTATTTTGTGCAGTTCAGCAAGCACAGGGCACTGTAAATTCTTTAGCGTGATTCTCTTTTTTTTTCTTTTAAAGCATCACCTATGGAGATTTTTAAGCATCGTCGTTTGTCCCCATTCCACAGCTTTAAGGCCTGACCTGTTAGGCATCTATGTACTCGGCATAACATCATTGTTTATGTGTAATAAAGAAAAATAATGGTTGGCGCTGTCTGTAGTTAATAGATGAGAACAAGTTTAAATAAAGATGTGTCCATGGGGATAAATTGAACTTGTCAGGTATCCTGTAGTAGGGTATCAATGATGAATGGACTCCCTATGATGTTAGCCAATGGGATGTATGTTTTCCCAAAGGAGAGAGAGGATAACCTTTATGGTGTTAAAAAAAAGGGGTTGGAATAGTACCTATACCTTGGTCATCAGCCTAGGTGAGGTATAAAGATAGCACAGTAGGTGAATATTTATTGCGTGTAATATTATGTGCTGATGTCACAGGATCCTGTGCAGACTGACTGGGTGATAATACCAAAGTTATTGTGCAAATGATATAATCACCTAATGTGCTCTATTGCATGCAAGGTATCCACCCAAGTGGGTGATAGTGTTGCAATAGAGTATCCTAGGGATAGGGTAAAGTAAGTATAAAAACGCCAATTAAATATGTTCCCTCCTAAATGTATTAATAACGTGCAAAAGACAAGAATATGGTGAGAAAAAACAAATACCACTGGATGCAGCTGTGAAATGCTGCACAATTAATTCAAATGAAAATGTAAGCTTGCATAAGTCCTGTATGAGCATGCATGGGAGATAGATGTTATTGAATCCCAATGCCCATCAATGCTCTAAAGGGTCTAGCCAGGCACTAGTCCTTAACATGCAGAGTATACTGATCAATGTTAGCAATGTTCACACTTGTAATCAATATCAAATCAGCTGTTGAAAGTCCACAGAAAAATCAGCTAGTGCAAGTCCACATAAATATAAAAATAGTGATGTGTTAAAGTGATTGAGTGACTATCATCCAAACTTATGACTTGGTGACTGTAGTGCTCCCCTCATAGGTCCCCACTCACCAGATGTAGCTATCCCAACAGGAGTGTAGGGCAGTTAGTGATGGGTTGATGAAACCTTTTTCCTCCCTGATCGAAATCCCGTCTATGCCGATCCTCCGTGTGGGTACTGAGGGGTGGATTCCCCTTCCAGCGTGAGTGGCTGTGTCACTCAAAAAAAGAGGATACCCACATAGTATAGTATGTATAAACAGGGGTATTTTATTGAATAAAAAATTAAAGGGAAAAAAGTGAAAAAGATAAAACAGGTAGGGTCCCAGTAAGGGCTGGGTAATGTTGGGTAAAGTAATGTTCCTTTATTGGCACCTTTCCCAATGCTGGCTATGGGTGTGTGGAGCTGTGTATCAGTGCGTCTCCACCATGATCCTCTGTGCGTGCGTGATGATCAGCTGACGCGTTTCGTCATGTGACTTATTCAAAGGAGATCAACATCATTGTTTATATTGTACTAAACAATTGGGTATTATATTGTGTGCATTAAAATTCCTTACAGTGTATTTTTACAAAAAAATTGCATTTGAAAAACTGCTGAGCAATTACCGTGTGACACAGAAAATTGCAACACCCACCATTTCTTTTTACTTTAGGGCCTCTAAATGTACGTTTGGGGTTAAAAGTTATTTTCTAGCAAAAAAAAATGTAACTTTTACATGTAGGAGAGAAATGTCAGAATTGACCGGTAGGCAAGTGGTTAATCTAAATGCCAGAGGATCCACATCAGATTGCCCCACTCCTCTGATCAATCTTTTAACACCTCTGGCTAAAAGGTACCAAATCCAGCTGTTGACAAAGAAAATCAGCCTGTCAATATTCCACACCTTCAGGCACCTCCTATTGAGCGGTGATGTTTCCTGTCCCTCCTTGATATATGCCACCACCTACAAAAATTTCTAGGAGGTTGATAAGCAAATCAAGCAAATGAAGCTGATGAGAACTACAGTTTATTGGCGTTTTGGCATTTGTTAGCCGATGTGCCCATGCATGTGCCCATGCATGAGCTTTGGAGTTTATTAGCTTTTTTTTTTTGAACAGTCCTATATTTGCGTCTAAAAAACGTTGAAAGGTTTTTTATAGCTTTTTTTTTTAGCTTCTGTGTGCATGGAGCCTTATCACATTCCCTGAACCAACATAACGCCTCCCAAGCAGGACAGGCTGGCATCTATTGTCAGAACCTTCCAAGATACTAATCCAAGAACTAATTTCCTGCATCCAGGACAGGATCTACCAATTCCCAAGGTGGTAAACATCTTTCCCTAGCACCCTCACATGCAGAGGTGGATTGAAGGAATTTCCAGAGGCCTTAAAGACTCCACCTGGACAGGCACTTTTCCCATGGAAGAAACCCCTTAAAAAAGGTGTCCAGGACTAGGTTCAAGCAGGGGTCGACAATATCCGGGTGCCAGGTCGCAATTGCGACAAGTAATTGTGACCTGGCGCCTGCGACCACCAGTAATTGAGGCCCTGGCTTTGCGGCCTACAAGGCTGCGAAGCTGGGGCCTCAATTACCGGCCTGCCGCGATTGCGCGGCAGGGGAGGTGGAGGCGCAGGATCCTGTGTCTCTGTGCGCCCCCACCTCTCCGCGATCGCGGCAGGCCGACGGCCGGTGATTGAGGCCCTGGCTTTGCGGCCTTGTGAAGTCCCAAGCTCTCCCTTCTGTGAGCTGGCGCCATATGGTGGTGGCCGTTGGCATTACATGTTAAACAGCAATTCTGAGTGAAAAATTAAAATTTTCACTGCCCTCTCCTTTCCTCACATTTGAACCCCCAAACATTATATATATTTTTGATTCTAACACCCCCTAGAGAATAAAATGGCGATCGTTGCAATACTTTGTCACGCCGTATTTGAGCAGCGGTCTTACAAGCGCACTTTTTTGGGAAAAAAAAAAACACTTTTTTATTAAAAAATAAAACAGTAAAAGTTATCCCAATTTTTTTTTATATTGTGAAAGATAATGTTGCGCCGAGTAAATTGATACCCAACATGTCACGCTTCAAAATTGCGTCCGCTCGTGGAATGCCGACAAACTTTTACCCTTTAAAATCTCCATAGGCGACGTGTAAAAAAAAAACTACAGGTTGCATGTTTTGAGTTACAGAGGCGGTCTAGGGCTAGAATTATTGCTGTCGATCTAACGATCGTGGCGATACCTCACGTGTGGTTTGAATACCGCTTACATATGCGGGCGCTACTCATGTTTGTGTTCGCTTCTGCACGCAAGCTCCTCAGGACGGGGCGCATTTTTTGGCTCCTAACTTTTTTTAGCTGGCTCTTAGATTCCAAGCAAATTTGTCAAACTCTGGTCAAGTATGCAAGATGTGCAGGCCAAGGCTGACTTCTGAAGGTTTATTATTCAAGCAACCAGCTCCAGTATCTGCACCGCATGGTGGATACTGGACGTCAAGGTCTGACATGACTGTTTTCAAAGAAGCAGGTTGTCCCCAACACCTCAACTATGGGTACACTCCTAGACCATAAAACAACCCCAGAACTGGAGCAAACATCTTTGTAAATACTATGTAAATGACAATGGCACAAACTGGTAAAAACCCTTAGTGAAGCTAAAAAATAAATAAAAAATATGAATAATTCATAATTCAGATGTACAGGTATGCAACCTTGATAACCACTGACACCCCAAGTTCATCTGTTAAAGTGAAGCAATCACTGACTGGGTGGACTCCATTCTGAATTACACTGCTGCAATACTTGAGGTCCAGAGTAGACTGGACATCTCCATTTGGCTTGGTACCTGTAAAATGTTCCAAAAGAAGCCATGAAACCTCTCCTCTTCCAGCATAGGCATGACACCCCGAGACCACAACCATTCCAACAAGGCATGCTTTTTTGAGGTGTGAGTGCATAAAGCACAGAGAAGGAAAGCATCAGAAATACAGCTTGTAACATCTGGATGCCACACTGCAGACCCATTAGTCAGATTTCCTCAGAGTCCATAAAGCCTCAGCAGACCAAAGTCTCCCCCCAATATTTGAGCCACAGGATCCTCTATATATGGATGAACAGAAACTCAAATCTTTCAGAAACTCCTTCAGGTACTGCCGAATGACAGGATCCACAAGGCAAGATTACCTGAACCTGACATAAGGTTTCACCCAAGCTTTGAGCGCTCAGAAGACATGTACTTAAAGAACAGAACCATGAAGATCTTGTTTATTATGAAATACCTAGGTCCATGGATGGCGAAATCCACTTTTTGGAGAACTCCTCCTTAATGGGGGTACTGCTGGACAAATCACTTAAGGTGGCATAAAACACTTGGGATGCGCTCAATTGGCATACATTTCTTTCTAGAAACAAAAATGCACAGAAAAAAATTGGGCGCGCATACAGCCGCCAGGACCTAAACCCTATGACCTTTGGATAAGTGTATTCCATAAGTGGCAGCTCCAAATTTGTTCTGATAGCATTGCCCAAAAACCCACCATGTGCTCCTTTGTGCCTGTGAGCCTCTTTCTAAGAGAACACTTCCAAAGAGGACTAGTATTCCTCACTGGCTTTCTCTTTCTCCACATCCCCATGAAAAGGAATATCCTCTGACTACTCACACTCCTGGATCAGGAAAGAAAAGGAGGGAGAGTGACCACACTTGCATCACAGGCATTCCAAACTGGTGAGAACACCTGGGAGTTATTCATACAAACCCAAAATGGATGCCACATATTCCTGTCTAGACACAATCCTGTATGGATACTAGGTGCCTGCGGATGACTGTGTTATGCACTACCTGGCCTAACCCTACCTCTATTTTTTTTGTTTTTAAAACAATTCTTATTGAGTTTATAAAGAAAGAGTTACATACAGTAATGCAAAATTGGGGTAGCATGACAGCGATAAACAGTGAACGGTGTTTAAAGAAATATCTGTAACATCTTATCACCATATGAAGAGCTATGAGGAGCAAAATAGACCTCATAGAATAGAAAAATAAGTACATAAAACCCCACTGTGGTGATGTTTGGAATAGGGGACCGTGTAAACCTCCAACGTGAGGGGGTGTGGGGGGGAGGGGGGGGAGTGGGGAAGTCTTGTCTTTCTTCTTTTAACTCCTATGTAGCATCCGGGCTGTGCTCCTGCATCTGAGAAAGCTAATAGAGAGCCCTCCCCAGCCCATCCACCCCTATCGGGTACACACTGTGGACGGAGGAGGGGGGGCGGTTATCTTGTCATGGGCCGCAACCCCGGCGGATCCCCAAGGGCGGGAAAAACTTTGAACGTAATTAACACATGTGTCACAGCCCTCCCCCCCATTGTCTGGCATGTGTGTAAAGCGACACAGGTCTCCCCATGTGTCAAACCCTGAGCAGGAGATTGAGTTTAACTTACGCATTTCAGGGGTGAGAGGATAGCCGCGGTCCACCGGAGCGGGACGCAGGGGAAGTGTGTTTGGTCGGGGTCAGGGTGAGGATAGGGGGAAGGGGTAGTTGACTCTGTGGCAGTGTGCCAAGTCAAGTGGGGTCCATGGTGGCTACCTGTGGGGATCTAGAGGGGATGGCAGTGGGTTGTGTGTCCAGTGACTCTCGATAATGTGACCAACAAGCCCACGTGAATCTGAATTTGTCATGAGTTTCTTTGGTTTGGCGGATCAGCTGTTCCATGTCTTCAATTTTATTGACTCAGGAATGCCAATCTTGTAATGTAGGCGGTGCTGTCGATCTCCAGCGGAGAGGGACACATTGGGTGGCTGCGTTTATTAAATGCAGGGTCAGGGATTTGCGATATTGCGATCTAGGAAGGACTGAGTGATGTAGTAGGTATTGCGCTGGGGCGAACTCAATGTGATTGGTGGTGATGTCTATAATACGTTCGTGCACTTCTTTCCAGAAAGGCTGTATGGCAGGGCAATCCCACCATACGTGGAGTAGAGAACCCGGCTCCTTGCCACATCTCCAGCACAAGGGAGAGACCGTGGGAAAGATTTTGTGCAGTTTATCAGGGGTCCTGTACCATCTTGTGCTGAGTTTGTATCTATTCTCCTGTGCGGAGACATTGATAGAGCCTTCGTGTGTGTGTGTTCCCATATTGTTTCCCAATCTGTGTCAGATAAGTTAAGGGACAGGTCTTCCTGCCAGGCTGTACGAATATTGGTGGGGGGGGGGACAACTGTGGAGATTAGCATTGAATAGAAGGTGGAGATCAGGTGTCGTTGGGGTTCCTGAGACGCAAGGATTCGTTCCAGAGGTGTAAGGTTTCTAGACCACACCGAGGGGGACTGGGCACTATCAAAGAAATGTTTTAACTGAAGGTACTTGAAAATGGACAATTTCAAATAAGGGAAAGAGGCAACCATCTCTTGATATGTGAGGAGAGTGCCATGTCGGAAGAATTGAGAGGCACATAGCCTCAGGGTTGTAGATCGAGTAGCCTGGTCTGGATCGGGTAAGTCGGGTATGAAGTCAGGGTTGCGCCGAAGAGGAGTCATGGGGCCCGGTGATGGGGTGACCTTAAGAGCTCGACAAGCTGACTTGAACTTGTGAAGGGTGGGGCCAATGAATGGGTGACTGGTGCAAGATGCTGGTACCGAGCGGGGTGAAACCCAGGGAATGTGGGAGATCGGGTAGTTGAGGAAAGCATTTTCTATATTAACCCAGTCCTTGTCCCTAGCCTGGTGGTTCCAGTCAGCTACCCTCACAAGATGGCAAGCTGTGTGATATAGAGCTATATCAGGTAGCCCCAGACCGCCCCCCAGCTTCGGTCTTATGAGTTTATCCCAACTCAGCCTGGGCGGGCGTCCCGCCCATAAAAAGGTTCTGCAGCTTTTCTTGAAAAGCTTAAAGAAGGCCTGAGGTAAGGCTATCGGGATGGCCTGTAAGATGTATAGTAGACGCGGGAGGACATTCATTTTCAGGGCTGCCGCCCTACCAAACCATGACAGTCTGCCTTTATTCCAGTCCACCAAGTCTTCTCTGATGTTCTGGAGAGCGGGCAGAAAGTTGGAGGAATATAGGTCTTTCAGGTCATGAGGGATTTTGATGCCTAGATAGGTAATGGTATCAGTCGCCCATTTAAATGGGAAGTTCTGTTTGCAAAGGGAGACTACCGAGTCTGGGAGGGTGATGTTCAGGGCTGTCGATTTTTCAAAGTTGATTTGGAGATTCGAGAGTGATTTAAAAAGCCGAAAGTCCTTCAGGAGATTGGGCAGTGTAGTTATAGGGTCTGAGAGAAACATGAGGACGTCGTCTGCGTAGGCGGCCAGTTTGCAGTGCTTACCCGGGACCTCAATGCCCTTAATAGTTGGGTTAGTGTCTAACCGACGCAGGAAGGGTTCCAGCGAGAGGACAAAGATAATGGGGGATAGGGGGCAACCCTGGCGTGTACCGTTAGAAATGGAGAAGGCGTTCGACAGGCGGCCATTAACTCTGATTCTGGCAGTGGGGACGGAGCACAGCGCTGAGATCAATTGTATGGTTCTGGTCGGCAATCCCACTTTGTGCAAGACAGCCGACATATAGTCCCATGCCACCCTGTCAAACGCCTTCTCCGCGTCCAAGGATAGAAGAAAACCCCTATTGCGCGTTGAATGTTGAGGGCTTTGGTTGTGTTGTCCCTGGCCTCTCTTCCAGGGACAAAACCCACTTGATTTGTTGAAATTAGGTCAGGGAGCAGGGGCAGCAGTCTGTTGGCCAGGATCCTCGCGTAGAGTTTTAAGTCCACATTCAGTAGGGAGATTGGTCAGTAGTTTGACACAAGTGTGGCGTCCTTTCCTGGCTTAGGGATCAGGGAAATGTGAGCTTCTAGCAAGTCTTTGGTTTGGGCAGTCAGGTCTGGAAGGGCGTTGTATGTTGCAATGAAGTGCGGTAGTAGTAAGTGGGTAAAGGCCTTATAGTAACTGGCCGGAAGACCATCCGGTCCCAGGCTTTTGCCTACCTTCAGTTGTTTTAACGCTCGGGTTGCTTCCTCTGATGTCACTGGGGAGTGTAGGCTGGTCAAGTCCGTGGCAGAGTCAATTCTCGGGCAGTAGTCTTCCAAAAATTGATCAATAAGCGTGGACCTGTGGTCTGTGGGGTGTTCGCCGGTTTGGGTATGTTATAGAGATTAGTGAAAAAGCGCACAAACTGGTCCGCTATGTCGTCCGACTTAGTAATCGTCGCCCCCCGATGGGGAGGTCAGGGCATTGATAGTGTGTGCCGATTTCCGCTTCTGTAGGGCGGAGGCGAGGAGCTTACCCGATTTGTTCCCGAACTCGTAAAAGAGTTTGTGCGTCAGTGTAAATTTACGGGTCATTGTTTTATGGAGTTCCTCTAGGTTATTAGGTCTTCCTGTGTGCGCATCGCTAGAGATAATTTATGTGCTCTCTCAAGAGTTTTGACCCTATTCGTCAGTTCTGTAATGCGGGTGCGTAATGCGGGTGCGCCTGAGTCTCGAACGTTTTGCTGTTAGTGACATGAATTCCCCCCTCACCACACATTTGTGTGCGGCCCAGGTTAAAGTGGGGGATGAGTCCTCTGTCGTGTTTTCGTTAAAGTAGTTGGTTAGAAAGTCCGAGATGTGTTGTATGGTTGCTTCATCTAGGAGGAGTGAATCATCCAGCCTCCATATTGGTGTCCTGGGTTGATTGGAAGGGAGTGAAAGGGTCACTGTGATCGGGTGTTGGTCGGAGAGCAGCATCGGCTCAATGGTAGCACCCACCAATGCAGTGAGGTCGTTTTGCGTGAGAAAGAAGTGGTCTATCCTAGAGTATTTCTGATGTAGGGGGGAGAAGTATGTGAAGTCTTTCGTGGTGGGGTGTAAGGTGCGCCACGTGTCATGTAGGGTAAGGGTGGTTAGTTGAGTCTTGATCGCTTTTAGGGCTCTGTACGTTAAACATGTGGAGCCATTGGATGTGTCAAGGGATGGCGTCAGTGGTACATTAAAATCGCCTCCCAGCACTAGCATGCCTGCCTGGAAGGCCGTTAGTTGAAAGAGCACCTGTCTGAAAAAGGTTACTTGTTTTGAGTTGGGAGCATAAACGTTTGCTATTGTGAACTGTGTATTGTTCAGTGTGCCTTTCAGGAAGAGGTACCTGCCTTGGGGATCCTTTTGTATTTGTTACCTGAAAGGGGCAAGTTCTGGAGATCAGGATGGATACCCCTTTGGATTTAGCAGTGTCATTCGGAGCGTGATAACCCATCGGAAAGTTGCGGTCGGTCAGTTTAGGAACACTGTCCGTTCTAAAGTGCGTTTCCTGGATCAGAACCATATGTGGTTTCTCTTTCCAGAGCGAGTATAACAGCCTGGAACGCTTTTCTGGCGTGTTCAAGCCACGTGCGTTTATTGAGTATAACTTGAGGTGCGGGGGTGTCCCATTCCCTCCGTTGGGGTGCTGAGTGGAGGACGAGGTCTGCATCGTGTAGGGCAATGGGGGGGGGGGGTGGGGGTACAGGGGTAAACGGTGGACCGACTTACTAATATGGGGGAGGGAGGGGACCGCTAAAAGGGTCAGGTATAATGTTTTGTCGTTATAAAGAATAACCGATTAGGTGAGTGGGTGTAACCCAATCACCCAGAGAGGCTATTGCCAATCGGTAGTGTACAGGGTGTTGCGGGTCTCTACACAACCAAAGGGGCTGCGGGGTCCCGCTCCACCACTGTGCGGGGGTTGACCTAGGTCTGTGCAGGAGGCCAAGATCAATCTATCAGTACCAGTTCCGTAGTATTGTGTGATGTAACACAATTAAAGATAGCTACCTTTAAGGGGCCACCCCAGGGCAAAAATCATAGAGCCAAATACAGAGGGAGGAATGCCCACCCCTATGGAGTTTAGCCATTTTCTAGGACACCAAGCTTATCTAGCCCTCTGGGGAAGCTGTGCGCCCCAGAGTTTCGGGGCATCATTGAATGTCATAGCGCAGCATGAGACCTAAACCCTGTAATGGCCACCGATCTCCTTGTACTCTTTACTGCGGATATCCGTCAAGATCATTCCGGGATGATCCCCGTTTGGAACTTGTAGGGCCCTGTGGCCCGAACAGATATCGACACAAGCATCTAGTAGCTATATAGGAGTAGGAGGAGCAGTGCTATACGTATATGAGTCTATGGTCTAAACGTACACCTCTAACCCGGTATACCCCAACATTGAAATAAAACAGGTAACATCCTAACCAGTATAACGTTCTGGAAAAAACATAAGACAGTGCGGTGTTGGCATTCGTGGGTGACCGATCGGGTCGAGACCCTGCTGCTTACTCCGGGGGCCTGTAAAAGAAATCGGTAGTTAAACAGACATACCCCAAGTGGAACGCCGGGCCTAGAGCGATGGCAATGTTGCGGCTGGAGGCCCGAATGTCCACAGCTAAAGCGTTCAAGCGTGGGGAGAAATCCCCGATTGTTGCCAAGTTCAATATGTCAGTTTGTCTTCACTTCGCCATTCGTCTGGGTGGTCCCACAGCGGGTCGATGCGGCTCTGTGTCCTGAGGAGACGTGCATCTATAAGAGCCGGACGGCAGGCTCGGGGCCCGGTCGTTTGGGAGACTCTCCGTAAGTCGTGCTGCAGTGCGGCGGTGGCATACGTGCAGGTAATGTCCTCCATTACTAGATGTTGTCATCTGGCGCAGGAAAGTGAGCGTGCGACGTCCTTCGTAAGTTGCGTGATGAGGGTCAATGTGTCCTGGAAATGGAAGACCCAGCCTACAGAGAGCCTTGTGGGTAGTGTAGTTCAAATCAGAGTGACCCAGCGGCCTATGCTGCAGCGTTCAGGCCGCGCTCCATGTCCAGCCAATGGGAGTGATGAGGCGACGATATCACAGAAACGGCAATTAGTCCCCCAATAAGTAGGGGATTCTCCTCTACGTACTGTCCACTGAGTATCCAGGAGCAATTCAACCAAACGGAAAAGTAAACAAAAAACAAGAAGCAAAAAGAAGGGGACCCAAAAATAATGTCCCCGCGGCCACTGTAATGTAGGGTTCTCGGCGGAGTCATGCTGGCAATCCCCAATGTGTATCATCGTGGCCCGGTTCAGTAGTCTCTCCTTGCTCTTCTCGGGCCAGGTGCGGTGGGCGATCCCCGATTGCCTCGGGAGTTCGGCGTGTTGGGTGAGCTTCTCTGGTCAGACGGAGATCTCCTCCTGCGATAGCGGGTGGCTTGGGTCTCCATCGGAACTTCCTGGGGCTTGTTCCAGCGCCCCACCGATCTTCGATACAGGGCATACCAGTCTGGGACCGAGATTAAGGGCAAGTCCAGGGCCTCGCAGAATCGGGGTAGATCCTCCGGAACCATCAGCTTGGCCGTGCGCCCCTGGCGGGAGGCCTCCAAACAGAAGGGGAACCTCCACTTGTAGCGGATCTCGTTTGCCCGTAGTACATCCAGCAATGGTCTGAGATCTCGGCGATGCTGGAGGGTGATTCCGGAGAGATCTTGGTAGATCTGAATCGCCGCTCCGTTGTGCGAGGGCCTCTGGCTGCGGGCTTGCCTTAGGATATCCTCCTTAAGTTGGAAGTCCACGAGGCAGCATACAACATCCCTGGGAGGGTCGTTGTCTCTACCCTTGGGGCGCAGGGCGCGGTGAATCCTTTCCATAGCTATGGCTGCTTGCGGTGGTCTGCCCAGTATAGTGTTAAAGATGGTGATCGCCTCACTTTTCACCCGGTCACCCTTCACCGACTCTGGAAGGCCACGGACGCGTAGGTTCCGCCGTCGGCCTCGGTTGTCCAGGTCCTCCAGGTGCCTGTTTACATCTCTTAGTTGCAGGGTATGGTCATCTATTTTCCTGGTCGACCTTTGTAGGACCTGCCCGTGTTCCTCCAGCGTCTTCTCATTGACCGTGACCCTGTCAGCGAGGGAGCGTATATCAAGTTTTAGGTCCGCAATGGCGGCTGATAGCGTGTCTTTAATGTCTGCGGCAATAGCTCTCAAATCCAATATGTTGAGTTGCGGGAGGACGGGGGTCTCCGTGCCCCCCGTAGCCAACCCCATCGGGGGTGCCGGAGCCGCCTGGGATGCCGTCAGTATGATGGGCGAAGGTGCAACCGACACAGGAGGCATGGGGCCTAGTGCAGGGCTGTGGTGTGAGGACGCCATGTTCCCCATGGCGGTGCGGAACATCTCCGGGATATTCTGTCCCTGCGATGCGGCGTGTTCCCTCGGGGAACGGGATCGGGAGGCTGAGGTGTTCCTAGAAGCTGTTCCCATGCTTTCAGGTGTGAACGGGATATGGGTTTTCCGCTAATGGTGGCTGTTTGTCCTGAGGTGGCTGGAGCTGTGAGATCAAGCGTCCATCTTCCTGCCCGGTCCGGCCACGCCCCCAACCCTACCTCTATTTAACACTGCTACAGTGGTGTAGCAAAATACACAGAAAAATACCCCAAAAATCACAGACACCCGTCCAGAGCCATTAACTACTTAAGCCCCGAGCCTGTTTTTCAGATTCGGTGTTTACGAGACTAAAGCATTTTTTTTTGCTATAAAATTACTTAAAACCCCCAAAAATTATATATATATTTTTTCTAACACCCTAGAGAATAAAATGGCAGTCATTGCAATACTTTTTGTCACACCGTATTTGAGCAGCGGTCTTACAAGCGCACTTTTTTTGGAAAAAATTCACTTTTATAAATTAAAAAATAAGACAATAAATTTGGCCCAATTTTTTTACATATTGTAAAAGATAATGTTACGCAGAGTAAAAATGATACCCAACATGTCACGATTGTTTTCGTATTTATTTCTTTTTCCAATTTTTAACACTGAAATAATAAAATGAAAAAAAAAAATCATCACTTTTATTCCTATTACAAGGAATATAAACATCCCTTGTAATAGAAAAAAAGCATGACACGTCCTCTTAAATATGAGATATGGGGTCAAAAAGACCTCAGATCTCATATTTAGGCTTAAATGCAAAAAAAAAAAAAAAATATTTAAAATGTCATTTTTTCAAATGACAAAATAAAAATAAAAAGTCTCTTTAAGACGCTGGGCGGGACTGACGTTTTGACGTCACTTCCGCCCAGCAGAGCTATGGGGACGGATGAGGGAAATTTTTCCCTCACTCGCATCCCCACTGAGCACGGGAGAAGACACGATCTACATAAAAAGCAGAAAAATGGCAACGGGGCATAGATTAAACCTTTATGGCACCAAAGCTTCACTTCTAATCAGACTACATGGTAAACAAAAAATCGGCTACTAGAAACATGGGGCCAGATTCAGGTACATCTGTGCATTATTGGACCGACGTAGCGCACCGCCTTTACGTTACACTTGCGCAATCTAGCCGCGCAATCACCCTATTCTCGTAGCTTTTACGCAGAAAATTGCGCATGCGTAACGTTATTTCAGAGGTGTAAGGCAGAGTAATACAAATTGGGAAGGACGTGGGCGTGTTACATTGAAATGAGCCGTGACCCCATGCAAATGAAGTGCCGGCCGGCTCGCGCGCTTGAAGGAGACCATGGTCGGCACCTCTGTGCGCCTGTTCACAACAATCAGTGAAATTGGAAATGGACTTGGGCAAATTTGAGCACTACGCAGACAGCATAAATACACACACACAAACGCACTTCCATTGCAAAAGTACATCCCTTTGTATCCCTTCCCATAGAGAAAAGTGATTTTGTTCCGTTGCGATTTGTATTTGTGTGATCAAGTGTTTGTTAATAGATCTTTGAAAGTGTTTTTTGATAAGTGTTTGTGAGACTTTTTGTTTGAGATATTTCTGTTTGTTTTCTTGCTTGATTTTTCCTGTTTGATTTTTGGTGACTGAGTGACTTTTTCATTGATAGTTTTCTCTTTGTTTGTTTTCTTGCTTGATTGGTCGTGCTTGTTTTTGTGAGTGATTTTTGTTGACTGGGAGTGATTGTTGGGCTGAGTATGACAGAGAGGAAGAGAAAATTTAATTTTACTTTGAGGGAGAAACAAATTCTTGCCCGGGCCATTGCTGAATATGGGCGTTACCTCCACGGGCCGGACAGTGCCCACACCACCCCGGCCAGGAGGAGGGAGATTTTGGACTCGATCACTGAGCAGGTCAATTCAGCGGGGGAGGGGGAGACACGGAACCGGTCTGGGATTGATAAAAAGATAAATGACCTCCGGCGACTGGTCAAAAAGAAGCTGGCCAAAATGCTTGCCCATGCCAGGGGCACAGGAGGGGGCCCACCATGCCGTTTAAGGCCGACAGCGGTGGAGCGTGCGGTGGCCCAGACCTTTCATAGGCATGAAGTGGAGGGCCTGCCCGGCTATGACAAGTCCGGTGCCCGTGATGCCAGGTAAGTTTTTTTTTTCTATCAGGTGTGTAGCATGTGTGGGGGAGGGGGTGAAAGAGAATATGTGGCAAGTGTGTGGATCCTCCAACCTGTGAATGTTTTGTGTCATCCACAGATGTGCAGTAGGGTGCTGGGCCATCTGGCCTGACCCGCACCATCCCCAGGACAACAGCCTAATGAGGCCCCCCCGACAAGGCCTGAGTCCGCGGAGGAGGTTGAAGAGGTTGAGGAGGAGGAGGAGGTTGAGGAGGAGGAGGAGGTTGAGGAGGAGGAGGAGGAGGAGGAGGAGGAGGAGGAGGTTGAGGAGGAGGAGGAGGAGGTTGAGGAGGAGGAGGAGGAGGAGGTTGAGGAGGAGGAGGAGGAGGTTGAGGAGGAGGAGGAGGAGGTTGAGGAGGAGGAGGAGGAGGTTGAGGAGGAGGAGGAGTCCATGTCAGGCACTGGACTATTGTTTTTGGTGGACTCTTCCCCTCTGGCTGGCAGAAGCCATCCCTCCCTAAGGGGGAGCCCCCCCTCCTCCCCCTAAATGGCTCCCCTCCCAAGGGGCTCCCCTTCTCCCCGGCCACAAGCATCAGCTGGAGGCAGGAAGGCGACCCAGAAGACCAGGGGGGTGCCCGATCTCCTGCCCGCCACTCTGAGAAAGGACCAGGCCCTCCAGACCCGCCATCTGGGACAGGTCAGCCAGACATTGGTGCGGATGGAGGAGAGCCTGTCCTCCATCAAGGATACACTGGGGAACCTGGACTGCCACTCCCGGGCTTTTTAACACACTGCCTCAACGACCTGCAGACTACATCAGCAGGTGTTGGGCAGGATGTGAGGGCCCTTACCCAGGCTATCCAGGCCAACACTAGGTGCTGCCCTGGACAGAATAGCCGTGGCCTTGGAGGGCAGGCCGCCAGGTGGGCAGAGACCAGGGGCTGCTCCTCCTTCCCCAGTTTACCCCCTCCCCCATGAGTCTCCCCTGAGGAGCCGTGGCCGGGGGTGCCCCAGGCGTGCCTCACGTCAAGGGCACTAATTTGTTTTTCCCTTTTTTTTTTGGCCCTTTTTTTTTCTGGAAATGATTTCCTTTTGCTGGTAATTTATTTTTTTTGGGTTGTGAATGCCGTTTGAATGTGGGGGTGACATTCCTGCCGGAAAAGGGGTGTCATCCTCAAATTTGGTGGAGAAGGTTTCCCCAGGACCAGGGAGAAGTGATCCCCAGGTCTGTGTGAATGGTGTATGAATGTACAGTGACATAATTGGAGCCTTGGCGTGGCGTTGCTGCTCACAAGTACTGGTGCCAATCCAATTTGATGAGGCTGTGGGGTGTGTGTGCTAGGGACCACAGTGGTGTGCATGCATGCATTCTCATTGTGCCATGATTAATGTGTGTGTTTAACATGCAAAGACGCCCAATGTGAGCTGTCTCCTGGCTGCTCTTCCCTCAGAAGATGGGGTAGCCTCGGTTAGGGGGTGATTGTCTGGTTGGGGGGTCAGGTCATCACGTAGGTCAATCTGCAGGCCCTTTCTCACTGCGAAGTTGTGCAGCAGGCAACATGCACCGATGATATGGCACACAAAGTTTGGGGAATACAACAGGGTACCCCCAGACTTATCCAGGCATTGGAAACGTGACTTCAGGAGGCCAAAGGTGCGCTCCACCACTGCACGTGTTTGGGCGTGGGCTTGATTGTATCTTTCCTCTCCTGGGGTTTGGGGGTTCCGGATAGGAGTCATGAGATGGGGTCCCAGTGGATATGCAGAGTCACCTGTAATGGAAAAGATAGGAGGATGTTAGTCATGCATGTGCCCCTTGTGATGTGTGCATCATGGGGGGGTACAGTCATGCCTGCCACCCATGTCACTCACCAACAAGCCAGGTGTCCCCATACACGTTCTGATCGAATTCCATTCGGATGTGGCTTTGATTGTATATGTAGCGGTCATGGCTGGATCCGGGGTGTTTGGCACGGACGTGCTATATGAGGCCTTGGGCATCGACTATCACCTGTACGTTGATGGAATGCCAATGCTTCCAATTGCGGTACATGTGCTCTGTCTCATGGGGGGGCTGGAGTGCCACATGTGTGCAATCAATGGCCCCCACGGTGCGTGGGAATCTGGCAATTCTGTAGAAATCTGTCATTGCCTTCAGCCGCAGGTCCTCATTGGTGGGTTTGATGATTTGGTTGGCCATGCGTCTAAGGGTTGCTGGGAGAACTTGGTGCACACATCTGCTCATGGAGGATTGTGACATCCCAGCCACCACTCCACTTGTACGCTTAAAAGAGCCACTGGCAAGGACATGGAGTGTTGCCAGGACCTTGACCAGTGGCTGCACTGCATGTGAGCGTTGTGTTGGGCTGGTGATGTCCTCCTGCAATGTTGTGGTTAATTCCAGGATGGCATGAGGGGCGAATCTCTGAAGATGCGATACACCTCAGAATCATTCATGCCAAAGATGTCTATGCGTGTGCGGTATATCCTCTCCCGTGCCATCCTCCGTGCCCTCCTCCTTTGCTCATCTAAAGTCAGTAGTATAGCTATGAGCGACGATGCCCCTGGCATGTTGGCATACAGATTGTTGTGCAACACGTGCGACTGGTCTGCTCCTCACTAACGGTGTTGCTTTCTCTGACATGTAGACGATTTTTCAAATTATAGACCACCTTTTATATGGTCTAATTTTAGACAGGACATTTTGCTGTTGCGCACACCGCGTAGCCTGCGCAGCAACAATGTTTTTTGTGGATCCCCGCAACTCCCTCATTAGGATATTTGAATAGCAAATCAATGGTGTGTCTAGCGCAGTTTTGCGCGGACGGATGCGCCTGTCTAACGAAATTACTCTGGACAAAAAAAAAAGTAGATTTCATGCGTATCTCGTTCTGGGAATGCCGTGCATCGAAACGCACGCGCACATTTAGACTTTTGCCGCGCATCTCCTGTTGCGCCGGCGTAATCGCTCTCTGAATCTGGCCCATGGTGTAAAATGCAAAAAAAAAAAAAGATGGGGGTACCAACTAATATAGTTCAGGAAGTTCTGCACATCATGGACAGTGCCACTAGGTCATGGGTCTTCAAACTACGGCCCTCCAGTTGTTCAGGAACTACAATTCCCATCATGCCTAGCCATGTCTGTGAATGTCAGTGTGTTACAATGCCTCTTGGGATGTGTAGTTCTACAACAGCTGGAGGGCCGTAGTTTGAGGATCCCTGCACTAGGTAGTACAAAAGTTAACCATTCGTTTCTCAAGGTCTTATCACACCAACAGCCTCTGAGTGCACTTGTAGTGCAAAGTAGATTTGCTTTTCGTAAATAACCCCCAAAGTGTCCTACACTCACATGCACAGCTTCATTATGGCAACTACTTGCTTTAGTGGAAACCAGCTTACCAGGCACAAATAAAATGTGCCATTACATTTTAGAAATATGCCAGACCCATGCATAGCTCCTTACATTGTGGATGCACGGTCACTTCAGACTAAAGCACAGACAATACCAACTCTACTGTCTTACTTGGTTTGCACGTTCCAATATGCTAATGAGTTCTCCTGCAACTCTCCAATCTTTTCTTGTTACCAAGGTAATTGATTCACCTGAGCGTCTAAAATAAAAGGAAATCGCATAATTGGGCATGGCAAATCTAAGATACAAGTAGACTTTTTATGCCAATAGGACTATCAAATATCTACTAACCCAGCTCTCCCAGTACGACCAACTCTGTGCACATATTCTTCAATGTTACGAGGAAAATCGAAGTTTAAAACATGGGTAATGTCCTGCACATCTAGTCCACGGGAAGCTAAATCAGTAGCTACTAAAATTCTCACTGCACCTAGAGAAAAAATAAAAACAAGAAAAAGGAAATGAAATGCTCATGCCTTGTTAAATAGTATCTTTTGTGAGAACAATTATTAAACAAAAGAGAGCAAATAAAACTGCTACACAAGCAACGAAAGGCCTAGTTAGACTTACCGGTGACGGTATTTCTAAGAGCCTTTCAGGACAACCTTGGAGAGAGCGCAGCTCCGCCCATTTCTCAGGAAACACACGTGATCCTTTAAGATCCCTCCTCTTCCACCATGGCCTCAGTTATTGTGTGGTCTCCGCCCACTGGAAAATAAAGCACAGAACAACCACAACAAAACCATGATAGACATTTCAAACAATCTTTTTATTCAAAATACCTAGGGAGGGAAATTAGCGGTTGTCCTGAAAGGCTCTTAGAAATACCGTCACCGGTAAGTCTAACTAGGCCTTTCTCCAATCGCCTTTCAGGACAACCTTGGAGAGGATAACCGAGTAACTTACCCTAGGGTGGGACCACTGCTTGCAGCACCTTCCTGCCGAAGGCCTGATCTGCAGCGGACAGTAAGTCTAGCCTGTAGTGCCGTAGAAAAGTTGAATAGCTGGACCATGTAGCTGCCTTGCAGATCTGGTCAGGCGTGGCACCGGCCCTTTCGGCCCAGGAAACTGCCGTAGATCTTGTTGAATGGGCCGTCACTCCTGAAGGAGGCACCTCTCCTCTGGCTTGGTAACCCTCGGCAATGGCTTGTTTGAGCCACCTGGCCAATGTACTTTTGGAGGCCTTCTCCCCTTTACGGGATCCTGAGAATATCACGAACAAGGCGTTGGTTTTCCTGAAATCCTTGGTGACCGCGAGGTATTGAAGCACACACCTTCTTACATCCAAAGTATGAAAATTCTCTTCCCCTGCATTAGAGGGAGATGAGGAGAAGGTAGGAAGGACTATTTCCTGAGACCTGTGAAAGGTTGACGAGACCTTAGGGAGAAAAGCTGGATCAGTTTGGAGAACTATTCTGTCCGGCAAAATTCTTAAGAAAGGCTCTGTAACTGCCAAAGCCTGGATTTCGCTGACCCTTCTTGCGGTCGTTATGGCCACCAAAAAAATTGTTTTTAGAACTAAATTCTTCAAAGAAATCTCCTTTAAGGGTTCAAACGGGGTCCCCGTGAGACCCTGCAACACAACTGATAAATCCCAATTGGGAAAAGTTCTAAAGGCTATCGGTCTACTCCGACCTAGTGCCTTGAAAAATCTTGAAATGAAATGTTCTTTAGATAAAGTCCTTTCTAAATAAACCGATAGGGCTGCCACTTGAGTTTTTAGGGTGCTAATTGCTAACCCTTTCTCCATTCCTGCATGAAGAAACTCTACAACGGAAATTACACTATTAATCTGGAAGTTCTTGGAGGTACACCAGGAGTTGAATTTTCGCCAAACTTTGAGATAAATTGCTCTGGTCACCGGCTTCCTGCTGTCTAGCAAAGTTCTTATCACTTTATTAGAGAGCCTCTTAGCTCTTAAGAGGTCCTCTTCAGAAACCAGGCCGTCAACTGCAAGCGTTCTACCTCTGGATGGTTCACGGAACCCTGAGACAGTAGGTCCTTCCTGAGTGGAAGTTTCCACGGTGGTTTCGTGGCTAAACTCTGAAGAGATGCAAACCACGGTCTTTTTGGCCAATACGGAGTGATTAAGATCAGATTGGATTTCTCTTCCCTGAATTTCCTTAGGACTAGAGGTATCAGAGCGAAGGGGGGGAAGGCGTAAGACAGCTGGTAGTGCCACTGTTGAGCTAGTGCGTCTATGGCTACTGCCTGGTCCTCTCTGTGGAGAGAGAAGAAACTTTGCACTTTCGCATTCTGCTGGTTGGCAAACAGGTCTATCTGTGGCTGGCCCCACTCCTGAGCGATTGCCCTGAAGACCTCCGGGTTTAAGCTCCATTCTGCCTCTAGTATGCTTCTCCTGCTTAGCAGGTCTGCTAATAGGTTTTGAGACCCTTTTAGGTGCACCGCTGATAGGGATGCTACGTTCTGCTCTGCCCATGAGAGGAGATGGTTGGCCAGTTGCATAAGGCCTCTGCTTCTGGTCCCCCCCTGCTTTAGGACATATGCCACTGCCGTGGTGTTGTCCGACAGGACCTGCACATGTTGACCCTTCACCAACTGATGGAAAGCTTGAAGCCCTAGAAATATCGCTTTCAACTCCCTCCAGTTTGAGGATCTTCTGGACTCTGTTCTGGACCAGACGCCCTGGGCAGTCTGTCCCTCTAGATGGGCCCCCCAACCCCAGGAACTCGCGTCTGTTGTTAAACGCTTTCCTACTGGAAATACCCATGGAAGACCCTTGTTCAAATTTACTGGGTTTCTCCACCACCAGAGTGCTCGTTTTACGTTTGAAGTTAACCTGAAACATTTCTCTAGTGACTCTTGGTGTGACCAAGACTGAAGGATATTCATTTGGAGAGGACGAGAGTGTAACCTCGCCCATGGGACCGCCGGAATTGAGGCTGTAAGCAGCCCCAGGACGGCCATTGCTGTCCTGACTGACACCCCTTGGTTTGTCTGTACTTGAGACACCGCCACCATGACCTTCTCTATCTTTTCCTGAGGTAAAAAGACCTTCTGAAGGATCGAATCTATGTTGTACCCCAGAAACCTTGTTTCTTGAGAAGGTATCAAGTTCGATTTCTCGCGGTTTAGTAACCAGCCGAGACTTCCCAGATGAACCTGCGACGACTGCAGATTCGTCGCAAGTTGATCCCGGGAGTCCGCAAAAAACAGTAGGTCGTCCAAGTATGGGATGACCGAGATCGCTTTGAGCTTCAGTGGTTCTAGGGCCTCTGCCATGATCTTGGTAAAGATCCTGGGTGAGGATGACAACCCGAAAGGGAGGGCTCTGAACTGAAGATGCCATATCCTGTTCCCTAGGTCTACTGCCAGTCTGAGGAACTGTTGAGATGCTTGGGCAATCGGGACGTGCAAGTAAGCATCCCTGAGGTCCAGAGATGCCATGAAGCAACCGGGTGTCAACAGCTTTGTTATTGAATAAATCGTATCCATCCGGAACCGTTTGTACTTTATTGACTTGTTTAACATTTTTAGGTTCAAAATCAGGCGGAATTTGCCTGAGGGTTTTTTGACCAAAAAAATGTGGGAATAAAAACCCTGACCCTCTTGATGTTTTGGGACCTGTATTATCACTCTCTGACTCATCAGATCCTGTAACAGGTTCGTCATTGCAGTAGCTTTTTCTTTGTCCCGGGGAAGGGTTGTGACATAGAACCTCGTTGGGGGACACTCTGAAAATTCCAGACTGTACCCCTCCGTAATGATTCTTTCCACAAAGGGGCTCGTGGTCATCTGTTTCCACTGTGGGAGAAAAGCAGCCAGTCTTCCTCCCACCGGAAGCAGATCGTCACTTGCTTTTGGTAGTTGGTTCTGAGGGGTTTTTAAATAAGATACCTCCTCTACCTCTCCCTCTTTGGGACCCCCATCTCCTTTTATTTTCTTCCTTACTCTTATGGGACTGTTGAAAAGGACGAAAATTTTTCTTAGGGTTCTGACCCTTTTTAGGGGGGAAAGCCTTCTTCTTATCCGCCGTTCTGTCAAGAACTTTCTCTAGGTCCTGACCGAACAAAAGGTCCCCTGAGAAAGGCAGACCACAAAGCTTGACCTTAGAGGGGATATCACCCGACCAGGTCTTTAACCAAACTGCTCGCCTGAGTTCACCAGGGCTGCTGACCTTGCAGCCATTTTAATGGACTCAGCAGAAGCATCTGCCATATATTTAATGGCTTTTAAGATTAAGGGGAAGGAATCTAATAGATCCTTTCTTGAGGTGCCTGCCTCGACATGACTCCTTAATTTCTCAACCCAGCATTCTAGATTGCGGGCGACTATTGTGGCGGCCATAGCTGGTTTCAGACTGGTTGCAGTAGAATCCCAGGCCTTCTTTAGGAGGGAATCTGCCCTCTTGTCCATCGGATCTTTCAGGACCCCCATGTCCTCAAAAGCCAGGTCTGTATGACGAGACACCTGTGAGAAAGCTGCGTCTACTTTAGGCTTTTTGTTCCACACCTCTGTTTCACCACTTTCAAATGGAAACCTTCTTCTAAGGGTCTTTGAAAAAAAGGGGGCCCTTTCAGGGTCTTTCCATTCCTTCTTGATGGTGTCCGAGAGGACTTTGTGGACCAGCCCCTGATACATCTTATCGTGTATGGATAACTGAACCTTCTCTTCCTGGATACCCAGGGTAACAAATTGCCTTGAGTAAGTCCTCCACTTCGTCTAATGACAATTTAAACTTTGAGTTTTTGCTACTATCATCTTCCTCCTCCTCCTCATCTGAATCCCTGAGAGAGGGGAGAGTACTAGTCCCTTCATCTGCCGAATCCCCCTCTGTTTGACCCGAAACTGGGATTTTCGGACTGGGTGGTGGCTGCTGTGGCTCCCCCAAACTTGAGGAGCCTTGTGTGATCATATCCTTCACTGAGCCTAAAGAGCTTGCCAGCTCCTGGACTGAGGAAAAAAGGTCCTTATACTGTTGTGAAGTTTCCTCTTCCACCAGATTTTTAATGCAGGATCTGCACATTGGTTTTTGCCAAGAATCCCTTAAAGGATTTTTGCAAGACGGGCATTTCCTGGGTGTATCCAAGTGCCTAGCTTTGGTTGTAGATTTTTCCTGTAACGAGATGAAACCAAAGTTACCATCTCCCAAAAAAAAAATGTTTTTTTTTTTTTTTTTTTTTAAAACACCCAAGTGCCGCCACCAACCAAAGGCCTGGACTAAGTGCCACCACCACTAACGGTTATACAGACCAAGAGCGTTAACCTGGACTGGTAACCACAGGCTCCCTCAGGGAGGAACAACAATACACAAAACTAAGCCCAATATAGTAAGAATAAAAGGCACCGCTGTACCCCTCTTACCTGGGCCTGACCGGTGCTTGCAGCGCCTGTATCCGCCGGTGTTGTCTGTCTCTCCTCCATTGTAGAGCGCAGTCACACGAGTAGCTGGAGATTGACTCCATTTTAAATTTTCCCGGCCGCCCGCGTCATCATCGGGGGCCGGAAACGGAAGCACCGGTCACCTGACCTGCCCCACAGATGCTGCGTTCCAGGCGCTGGGAACCAGCAGCGCCACGCCCCCCCCGGAAACGGCGTCACCGTGCATGACGCGGTCGCCAGCCGGGACCCGGAACTGAGAATGCGGACCACCACCGACCTGCGCCGGCTACCGCTCGGTCACCTGGACCTCTACCGCAGTTCCTGGGCACAACGACACCGTCCCCTGGGAGGCCGAAAGTTCCGCTGAACCGGAGCGTCTGGGGACTCCTGAACACCCCCTCCCCGTGAAGAGGGGTCAGGATGGTCGCCGCCAACAATATACAGACAAAGGTAAGCTCAAAAAAACTCTCCGCCTTGAGAGAGACAGCTCCCTGGTTCCCTGTGATGCTTCCACCATGGCGGAGGAAACACAATAACTGAGGCCATGGTGGAAGAGGAGGGATCTTAAAGGATCACGTGTGTTTCCTGAGAAATGGGCGGAGCTGCGCTCTCTCCAAGGTTGTCCTGAAAGGCGATTGGAGAAATTTAGGCTCCATTCACACCTAGGCGTTTTTACGCCCGAAGCGCGACACTACAATAGGCCAGAGGGTCGAATTTACATTGTTCTCTATGGAGACTGTTCACATCTAACGCAGAACGCCGTACTTCGATAGAACATCGAACTTCAAACAAGTCCCGGACCCTTTTTCGACGTGCGTATCGGGCGGCTTTGGCGTTCCGCATAGCCGACAATACAATGAAAAAAAACGCGGTAAAAAACGCGTTTTGTCACCGCAAATCGCGGGACAAAACGCCTATTTTTTGTCGCCGCAAATCGCCTACGCAAAGGTGTGAATGCAGCCTTAATGTTATTAAAAACTTCCTTTGCTTTTAAATCTGCAGCCACTGTAATTTTTCTGTAAAATTCAATGCAATATGACAACTTGGACACCATCTATATACAGGTGGGTGTACCGATTGCCCCCAAAAATTACATTTCCTGCTTGGCTGGTGATTGGCTCACTAATTTTTCCCAAATTCTACACCAAGGTACAACATTTTAGGAATCCTTTGTAGTAGGAATTATACTTTTGATAAAATATTCCCTAAGGGTTCATTAATTCTGAAGGGATGCAGATACTGCAACTTTACTCATTTGAAGGATTCAAGTGCATCAGGTGATTGAACACAGACACTGCCATTTAGGGACCAGACTTCCAAGAACATAGTAAAACCTACCACATTTGCTTAAAGCATTTGGCACCTTTCCAGGGGAGCAGTAACCCACCCAAACGTTCGGGAAACCTTGTCGCAGTGAGGTCCCCTGGAAGTTTAGTCCCCCTCTTTTGTCTGCCACCGGGCCATTCACAAAGCGTAGCACGCTTTGTGCAGTAGGGAACCGGCTGTAAAGCTGCAAAGAATGGTGCCATCATTGAGAGATCCCTGGACAGGTAGGTGTCCTGATATTAAAAGTATGCATCTACAGTATTTGTGGAGCTCCTCTTTAACAGCAGCAACAGGTAGGGCTCTGCTACAAAAAGTTTAGTAAAATCCTTACAATGAACATAGCTCATCTGTGGGGGTTGATTTTCTTTGGGAGTTACTCTTTAGGCTGTGTTCACACATATACGATGCAGTTTGTATGGCTGAATTTGCATCGCATGTGATCTGCACAGCAATGCTGTACGAATCACATGCAAGGTTTGTGTTCGCACCAGTCTGAACCCAGCCTTAAAGTGAGCGTCGACTTTCAGCTCGACGTTCAGAATATTACATAGTGCCAACATATTCTGCAGTGTTTCAGTGAGACCATTTGATAATTTTAGCACAGCAGTCCTAGTCTATAAAGAATTGTGTTAATACCAGTCATGCAAACTCACATAATCCAGAGCTAGGTAGCCAATATTTTTTTTTGGACTCTTTGGGAGGCAAACTGATGCAAAATGTATGCCATTTGTCACCTAGTTCAGAATAGAGAATGAAAGCACACTTTTGTCTATTGTATTCTAACATATTTAAAAACTGCACATCTTACCCTTTTTGAAGTCATCCAGGGCCTGTTCCCGATCACATTGCTCTCTATTGCCATGTAATGACTGAACAGGGATTCCCTGAAGACTAAAGTCACTTGCCAAATCATCAGCACTGAAAAAAATAAAAATAGTATCATAAATAAAAAATGTATTTCTTAATGAGGAGAAATGTACATGTCCATGCAAGTCACACATCAAATTTGAACACACATTTCATATCTACAACAAAGAACAAAATGTAATGTTCTAGCGCAGTGGTCTCCAAACTGCGGCCCGAGGGCCGGATGTGGCCTTTTGCTTGCCTTTATCCGGCCCTTGGGGCACTATCCCTCCCACTGATACAAGACACTATTCTGTCACCTGACACTGGAGCACCATTTCCCCCACTGACACAACTAATAGAGCATGTGACAGAACCCAATGTCACAGTGTGTCTTGGAAGGGACTATGCGCGTCCCTCCTACCGACAGACTATGGGCCAGCAGAAAGATACTGGAGACCTGAAGCTGGCATTGATGTAATGTAATGTAATGTTACAGCCCTTCCCACCCCCCCCCCTCTTGTTGCTGGATACAGACAAAGAAGAGTGGACTGCAGACGTCTCTCCGCAGGGGGTGTGTATTGAGAAGCCAGGCTGCCTGTTTACCATATACTCATTAGGTATCTGTACACTGTTTCAATGTCCAAATGTTCTGTTCCCATTGGTTGTTCCTTGTCCCTCACCCCTATTAGACAAGGCTAAGGGGAGTGTCCCTAACTGTGTGTAAAACTGTATGGTTTTGAATTTAATAAACAGTTAAGCTCTGGATGTGTAACCCTCAACATGTGTGGATTGTCTCGTGATTGAGGGGTTAAGGGCTGGTTATGGCGAATCTGCAGGCTGCGGGTGCGTTTAGAAGACAGGAGACACAGGTCTGGCGGATGTGCCCACCTGGGGTATCTGAAATCCGTCACAGAGCACTATTCCTCCCTATGATACCAGCAATGGGGCACTATTCCTCCCCATAATACCAAATGTTTCCAATTTCCACTCCCGCTGGCCAAAGTCCGGCCCTCCAAGAGTCTGAAGGACAATAAACTGGCCCTTTTTGTTTCAAATGTTTGGAGACCCCTGTTCTGCCTTTTGATAGCCTGCTAGGCAGTGATACGCTAGATCTGCACTCTAAGGCCTAGATGTCCCCAGACAGCATGCATTCTTTAGGGCCAGAGGTAAAAGTTTCTTGAAAGGGCTTAAATGGCTGTAAAAGGTGCCCATGAATAATGAGGTAGAGTGCCACAAGTACTGCAGACCCTCACCAGAATGACGCACACCTCCTAGGGATCCTTAAAAGTTAAGTCTCACAAAAAGTGGGCTGGGTGACATCTGGGATCACCCAACCCAGAAGAGATGTGGCTGCTGGGATGGCTTGAATCTGCTGTGAAAGGTATTGGAGAGTGCCAATAGGCTTCTTTTTTTTTTTTTTTTTTTTTAACGCTGGGCCACTTATTTGCATGACTTGAGTGAAGAGCGGAGCTGGGCATTAATATGATAATAATCTGCCACCATCACATGTCTTTTTAATGCAACACACCATATATATGTTTCCCTATACATCGTCATACTTACATCAATTTTTTCCCAACAAATATTAATATTTTGTCTTCAGGTTTTAGTGAATCAATTAAATGGAGAGTAAAAGCTCTTTTCTCTTCTTCTGGAATCACCAGAACTCTCTGTTCTACTGTATTAACAGCCTGCATGATAAAGTGTAAAATACACATTAAACCAAAGTTCATTACAAGAGATTACTTTTAAAAACTTTACCTTAAAGCGTCAATTAAACCCAAAAATGTATTAAAATTGCAGGTCATTAAATCTTACATGTGATGGTTGCAATAGGTTTTCCGTTTTATACCGCCAAGTGTTATTTTGCAACTTCCTTTAGTAGTCAAAGCTGTCCAGATAAATTGTCAGAATTTTGGGACAAATCATTTACCACTGACAGAGGTGCTTAAAAGTATCGGGTTTTATCCATTATCCAAAAAAATAAAAACACCTTGTAACTGTTTGGAAAGTGTTAGCTAGAGTTTGGCTTTAATTTGTTAGTTTATCTAAACCTGCTAATATGTCCAACACTCCTCCCCCTCCAGACTGACAATGCTGCTGTCCAGTGTCGTCTCTGTGCTCCTTCATCCAGAGTGTAGGCACTTTAATACAGAATGCGTGTTACTGGAAGGATCACCAAGTGAATCAAGTTACTTTGCACACGAAAAAACTGTTAGGAAACTAATTTTGTCATCCTGTGGGATAAATTGGTAAATAAAAGTTCTTTAAAAACCTGAAAATGTTTTAGTATCTCTCCTGGAGCGATACAAAACACTCTCAGGGAATACAATAAAGCACAGATTTCTGGCACTATGGCCCTCTAAGATGACCTGTGCCCAAATTTCATAAATGTTTTTGTTTTATCCTGTATGCACAGATTCTTCCCACCTGCACTGTCTATCTGGGGAAGGCCAGCCAACACAGGCAGAGTAGCCGACCTGCACATGCTCAGTTGTGTTTTTTATGATGGAGGGAACATTTACTTAGCGCTAGCCAGGTCACATATTGACATCACACATGTGGCTGTGTATACAAGCGTGTGTATACAAGTGGTAGTGAAAATCTCCCCCTTCCTGAACTCTCAGCACTGGAGAAACCTTGGTATACAGATCATCCAAAAAGTTATATAGGGACAATATTTTAATTTAAAAATAAAATGTATAAAGCTGTGGGCACCGTTTGGGGGCGGATGACATTTTTTCATATTACTGGTAGGGCTGGGAAAAAAAATCGATTTGTTAGATCTTTTTTTCTCAGGTCCCGTGCTGGCACCGTACTGAGGAGTTTTTAGGCGAGACCGTGGATTTTCGAATCATAAATTAAGTATAAAAATATATATTTTTAACTTTTTGCTATAATACCCCCCTCCCCCCTTTTTAAAAAAAAACAAAAACAAATTTTTTCCTCAGTTTAGTCCAATACGTATTCGTCTACATATTTTGGGGGAAAAAAATGGAGTTACGCTTACTGGTAACGTCCTTTCCAGTAGTCTTTCAGGAGAGCCACCATAGAGAAATAGGCTCCTCCTCTTCCTTCGGGAAACACTGCACCAGTCTTTAAAATCTCTTCTACCCCTGCCAGACCTCAGTTTTTATACCATCACCTCCGGTCAGCTGGGGAGACACAGGAACATATGAGTAATCCATAGTTAAACATCAATATCATACTGTGTTCCTGGTCTTTAACAAGACTTCCAAACCTTCAGGTGGGTAACTGGGGCTGTCCTGAAAGACTACTGGAAAGGACGATACCGGTAAGCGTAACTCTATTTTTCCCTTCTCGTCTTTCAGGACAGCCACCATAGAGAGGATCATCGAGCACTTAACTAGGGAGGGACTACTGGTTGCAGAACCTTTCACCCAAAGGCCTGCTCACCAGCCGACACCAGGTCTACTCTATAGTGCTTAACGAAGGTGGCGTAGCTGGACCATGTTGCTGTCTGCATATCTGTTCCGGCGTAGCTCCAGCCTTTTCTTCCTGAGAAGCTGCCAAAGCTCGAGTAGAGCGTGCCTTTATCCCTGTAGGGATCTCTTTACCAGCCAAGGTATATGCCTGCCCAATGATTACTCTAAGCCATCTGGCAATTGTACGCCGAGGCGCTTTCTGTCCTTTCCTAGACCCAGAAAATAAAACATACGAGTCTGACTTTCTAAATACATTAGTCAGCTCCAGGTAGTGCAGGATGCATCTCCTGACATCCAACGTACTGAACCGCAACTCCCTTTCACCTGAGGGATTGGGACAAAAAGAAGGTAGAACTACTTCCTGACTTCTGTGAAACTTTGAAGTCACTTTGGGCAAAAAAGCTGGATCGGTCTTAAAAATGACCCGATCCGGAAAAATAACACAAAAAGAGGGGCTAACTGACAAGGCTTCTAACTCGCTGACCCTCTTAGCAGTGGTCACTGCAACCAAAAAAAACAGTTTTTAAGGTCAACTCCCTTAAAAGACATTTGTCCAAGGGCTCAAAGGGAGAACCCATTAGGGTTTGTAATACTAAAGAAAGGTCCCAACTGGGGAAGGGGGGCCCCTGAGATGGTCTGTCTAGATAGTGCCCAGAAGAACCTGACTACCCAGGGGTTGGTTGCCAGGGGTCTTTCTAATCACACATTAAGGGCTGAGACCTGACTCTGGAGGGTACTAACTGAAAGTCCCTTGTCTGCTCCACACTGTAGGAATTCCAAAATGGATGTGGGGCTCTGCACTGAACAGGAAAAATATAGGCACCGCGCATTAAAGCGAAGCCAAACCTTCCTATAGATAGTGCGGGTTTCCTTTTTCCTGCTATTAAGAAGGGTGGCAATCAATCCTTCTGAAAACCCTTTAGATCTCAGTAAGAGAGGCTACCTCCTCAGTAGCCACGCCGCTAGGTTCCACCTGTGTACCTGTGGGCAGATGACTGGGCCCTGTGAGAGGAGATCCTCTCGAAGCGGAAGGAAAAGGGGAGGTTCTACTGCCAGCTGTTTGAGGACCGAGAACCAAGCCCTCTTGGGCCAATGTGGTGCTACTTGGATCAGAGAAGTGTTCTCCAGTTGAAATTTCCTCAGAACCGTGGGCAACAGCACTGATGGTGGGAATGCGTAAAAAATTCCGAACCTCCAGCTCTGGGACAATGCATCTACCACCCTTGCTCCCTCTCCCCTGCTCCGAGAGAAAAAACAAGGTGTTTTCGTGTTTTGTTTGGACGCGAAGAGGTCTACTTCCGGAGATCCCCACCTCATGGCCAAGAGATGGAAGACCTCCCGATTGAGGGCCCATTCACTCTCTCAGTTAACTTCGACTGAGATAATCGGCCGTCCCATTTTCCACTCCCCTTAGGAAAACAGCTGACAGCGACAGGATGTTGATCTCGGCCCAACGAAGAATATTCGTTAGGGCCGACAGGACTACGCTCTTCGTGCCGCCCTGCTTGTTTAAATAAGCCACAGCTGAGGAATTGTCCGATCTCACCTGAACGTGGTGCCCTTGGAGCTTCTCCTGAAAAAATCTGAGAGCTAGACCAACTGCCCTCAGTTCTTTCCAGTTGGAAGATTTCTTTAATTCTGCGCCCTTCCAGACGCCTTGCGCCAGAAAAGACCCAAGGTGAGCCCCCCAGCCTTTGACGCTTGCGTCCGTGGTTACCACCTGAGGAACCGGGATATGCCAGAGACAACCCTGCGACAAATTGGAAAACTTCCTCCACCACCAGAGGGATCTCTTTACCTGGTTCGGGACCTGTACTAAGGTGTCTAGGCGCTCTAGATTGTGATCCCAGATTCTTAGAAGGAAGGCCTGTAGGGGCCGAAAGTGAAGGCCTGCCCACTGGACTGCCGGGAGGGTGGACGTCAACAACCCCAGAGTCGACATCAGGGAACTGATCGACACCCGATGACTGCCCTGAAGGGTGGCTAGCGCTCTGTCCAGCTTCAGGGCTTTCTCCAAGGGGAGAGAGACCCTTAGGAGGGTGGAGTCTAAAAGGTAACCTAAATAAGAGATGTGTTGTGACGGCGTCAGGCTGGTCTTCTCCAAATTTAGAAGCCACCCCAGATCCGTTCGGGTCCTTTTTGTCAATTCCAGGTCCCTGGATAGCTGCTCTGGAGACACTGCGAAAAGCAGCAGGTCGTCCAGGTAGGCTATGATGCCTACTCCCTGAAGTCAGAGAAATGCTATAGGCTCTGCCAGGACCTTGGTAAATACGCGGGGCGAGGAGGATAGACCGAATGGCAGAGCCTGGAAATGAAGGTGCACCACCGTTCCCCCTAGGTCTATCGCTAGACGCAGAAACCCTTGAGACCACTCTGCGATCAGAACATGCAGGTATGCGTCTCGGAGGTCAGAAATACCATAAAGCAATCCTGCGGGAGAAGGGCCCTGACCGTAAAAATCTACTCCATGCAGAATTTTCTGTATGCAATGAACAGGCTGTACCCCGTTCTTACAATCGCCTGGACAAACCTGACCAGGGCGTCATTGTTTTTTAGGGGGCAGGTCAGGAGGGCGAAAAATCGCACCTCTGCCCCTTCCCCTGGGGGTAGACCTACTGGCCTTCAGGCTTTGGAACCCCTCCCTGTCTCTGCGGACGAAACCTTTTTCCCGTCTGTACAAGGGTCCGTACAAGGGTTTTTGCGCCTGGGAGAAAAAGACTTCTTCCTGTCAGCTGTACGATCTAAAACAGACTCTAGACTCAGGCCAAAAAGGAGGTCCCCCGTAAGGGGTATCCCGCACAGCTTGGTCTTGGAGGCAATGTCCCCTGGCCAAGTTTTGAGCCAGAGGGCTCTTCTGGCCTAATTAGCCAGGGCTGCTGATCTGGTTGACATGTGGACTAATTCCGCCGAGGCATCAGCTATGTAGGCGATACCTCGCAGGACTGTAGGGAAGGAGGATGATCTGGTTTCCTTATCCGTTCCTGCCTCAATATGCTCCTGTATCTTGAAGAGCCAATGATCTAAATTACGGGCCACAACCGCAACTGCCAATTCAGGTTTTAGATTCTTAATTATAGAGTCCCACAATTTTTTCAAGAGAGAATCCATTCTCTTATTCCATAGCATCGGCCAGGGTTCTCATATCCTCAAACGCCAAATCGGTGTTTCTGTAAACCTGGGAAAAGGCCGCATCCAATTTTGGCGCCTTGTTCCAAATGGACGTGGGGTCCTCTGAAAAGGGGAATCTCCTTTTTAGGGACTAAGAAAAACCGGAGTTAGGCTTACCGGTAACTCTTTTTCCAGGAGTCTTCCAGGACAGCCCTGAGATATAGCTCCTCCCTCCGGGACAGGAAACACATCCAATGTAAATTATAAAAGGAAGTCCTCCAGGCCTTCTCAGTTCATCCAAGAAATCCTGAAGGCTCTGAAAGACATAACACACTAAAACACCGTTCGTACATCATCCAACTCCAGTTACTTAGAAAAAAAACACCAGGTGGGAAACCAGGCTGCCCTGGAAGACTCCTAGAAAAAGTTACCGGGTAAGCCTCCGGTTTTCCCTCTTCGTCTTTCAGGACAGCCTTCGTCTTCCAGGACAGCCCTGAGATGATAAACAAGAAAACTTACTTGTTAGGGTGGGGTTACTGCCTGGAGGAACCTTCGGCCAAATGCCTGATCCTTCGACATCAAATCCAGGCGATAGTGCTTAGCGAACGTGGTATAACTGGACCAAGTCGCCGCTCTACAAATTTCTTCTGGTGAGGCACCAGCCTGCTCTGCCCACAAACTCGAGACCGCCCTAGTAGAGTGTGCTTTCACAAACGGGGCCTGCAAACCCTCTAGCTCATATGCCTTCTGAATAGCCATCCTGATCCATCTGGCTATGGAAGCTTTAGAAGCTTTTCGCCCCTTTCTAACCTCTGAAAAATTAACGAAAAGAGAATCCGACTGAGTTCTCTGGCTGCGTCCAAACAAAATACACCTCCTGACGTCTAAAAAATTGAGAGATGATGACTCAGGGCCCGAAGGAGAACAAAAAGTAGGCAGGACAATATCTTGTGTCCTGTGGAACTTTGACGCCACTTTGGGGAGAAAACTGGGGTCCGTTTTTAACACAACTCTATCATCAAAAACTAACAAAAAACGGCTCTCTAATAGAAAGAGCCTCTAGGTCGCTCCCCCGCCTAGCTGAGGTTACTGCAACTAAGAGTACTGTCTTAAGGGTTACCCATTTCAGACTGGATTTCTCCAGAGGTTCAAATGGACCTCCTGATAACACTAAGCACTACAGAAAGATCCCAGGAAGGACAGGATGACACTCTCACTGGTCTAGACCTTGACAGGGCTGTGAAAAAAATCTTAATAAACCGATTCTGCTAAAGTGAGCATTGGATTAACACGCTAAGAGCGGCCACCTGTACCTTCAGGGTGCTTGGTGAAAGACCCAGGTCTACCCCTGCTTGCAAGAATTCTAGAATTGCTGGTATCCCTGGGCAGGTTAGTTCTTTCTCTCTTACCCAAGAACAAAATCTCTTCCAAACCTTATTATAGATAGCCCTAGTTACTGGCTTCCTACATTGTAACAGGGTTTCAATTACTTTCGATGAGAAACCTTGAGATTTTAATAACTGTTCCTCAGATACCATGCCGTTCAACCTGTCCACCTGAGGGAGAAGGATGGGTCCCTGAGATATCAGATCCTCCCTGGTGGGCAGCCGAAATGGTGGGAGAATGGTCAGTTCCTTCAAGGTGGAGAACCATGGTCTTTTCGGCCAAAAGGGTGCGAGAACTGCGGCAATCATCCTCACTGGAGGAAATGCATAGCTGATGTTGAACCTCCAAGGGCTGGAGAAGGCATCTATCCTCCTGGTCTGGTCTCCTGGATGGATTGAAGAGAACTGGGTTACTTTCCTGTTCTTTTCTGATGCAAAAAATATCTATTTTTGGAAGACCCCATTTTTGCACTTAGCGCAAAGACCTCCTCGTTGAGCGCCCATTTGTCCTGTCTCGCCGGCTGGCGGCTCAGGTAGTCTGCCAGAGTGTTCTGTACCCCTTTTAAATGGACCGCTGTTAAAGAGGCCAAGTTCGTCTCCGCTCAAGAGAGGATCTTGTTGGATATGCCCTGAAGGGCAGGGCTCCTTGTCCCCCCCCTGCTTGTTCAGGTATGCCACTGCAGACGCGTTGTCTGTGTGTACTTGCAGGTGTCGATCCATTATCCTTTCTCGGAACGTCTCAATCGTTTTGAGAACTGCTAAAAGCTCCCTTTGGTTTGAGGAGCCACTTGCTTCTTCTGGGGACCATGACCCCTGGGCCACTGCTTCCCCCAAGTGAGCTCCCCACCCCCAGGCACTGGCGTCTGTGGTGACTACTATCCCCACCGGTAGGACCCAATCTAGTCTCCTGTTTTGGAGAGCTTGCCACCACCACAATGTCCTCTTGACCCTTGAAGAGATTGGAATCTGTTCCTCTAGGCCTTGACTTAGGGCATTCCAAAAGCGAAGCATGAGCTCCTGCAAGGGACGTTGACGGAACCTCACCCAGGGCACAGCTGGAAAACATGCCGTCATAACTCCCAGAACCCTCATTACTTCCCTGACCGAAGCTCTTTGGGTAGACTGTAACTGGGCAACTGCCTGGCTTACCCTTTCTATTTTTTCTTCGGGGAGATAGATCCTTCTTTCCACTGAGGAAACCCTGTACCCCAGGTATAGGACCTCTTGGGATGGGATCAACTGTGACCTTTCTCGGTTGACTATCCACTCGAGTGAGGATAGAAAATTCTGGGCTTCCCGTAAGTCTTTCCAACTGCTGGGCTGACCTTGCCACAAACAGGAGGTCGTCCAGATATGGGATTACCGTTATCGCCCTGTCTCTTAATGGGGCCAAGGCTTCTGCCAGTACCTTCGTAAAGATTCTCGGTGATGACGACAGCCCGAAGGGAAGGGCTCGGAATTGGAAGTGTCGAATATCCGAGTTCCCCCTTACTGCGACTAAGGAATTTTTGAAAATCTGGATGGATCGGGATGTGTAGGTATGCATCCCTGAGATCCAGGGTTGCCATGCAACACTTGGGGAAAAGGAGCCTTGCTACTGTGAAGATCGACTCAATCCTGAATCGTTTGTACTTGAGGAATCTGTTTAGGGGTCGGAGGTTCAGGATCATCCTGAACTTGCCTGATGGTTTTCGGACCACGAAAACATGAGAGTATACTCCCTACCCTTGCTCCCTCTGGGGCACCTGAATCAGTACTTTTTGGTCTACCAACTCCCCCAGAGACAAGCCTAGCGCCTCTGCCTTCACTGTCTCTGGGAAGCGGTGTGATCATGAATTTTGAGGGGGCGTGGATGCGAACTCCAACTTGTATCCGTTCTTTATTAGATCTAAAATGAACGGACTTGAAGTCGCCTTGGTCCATTGTGGGAGGAACTGCCCTAATCTTCCTCCCACTGGGACACAAAAGTCACTGAGTTTTTGGGGTGGGTTGAGGAGGATTGAACAGGATTCCTCCTATCCCCCGCACCTTATGCCCGGCCGAATGCTTCTTGGGCTGGCTTTCTTTTTGTTGGTTCTGCTGCTTGAACCCACGAAAAAAGCGTTTTCCCTCTGACCTCTTCTTTTTCTCTGGAAAAGCCTTTTTTCTATCCTGAGTTCGTTCTAGCGCCTCCTGGAGGCCCGAGCCGAACAAATGGTCTCCTGAAAAAGGCAACCCACACAATTTCAGTTTGGAAGCGGCATCACCTGCCTACGTCTTCAACCAAACTGACCTTCTAGCTGCATTCACCAAAGCTGCAGTTCTGGCCGCCAGCTTCACAGATTCCTCTGAAGCGTCCGCCAGGAACCCTACTGCTTTAAATAAAAGCGGAAAAGATATTACCAGCTCTTGTCTAGAAGTACCAGCAACAATATGGGCCTGTAACTGTCTGAGCCAACACTCAAGATTTCTGGCCACACAAGACGCTGGTGCCAGTGCAGGTTTTAGACCAATGGAAGAGGCATCCCATGCTCTTTTTAACAGTAGATCACCTCCATTGGATCCCTTAGGGACCCTAAATCGTCAAACGCCAGATCTGTCTTTCTTGAGACCCTGGCTAATGCAGCATCCAGCTTGGGGATTTTATTCCAGGGCTGAGATGCATCCGTCTCGAATGGGAACCTACGTTTAAGGTTGCCTAAAAAGAATGGTCGTTTCTCAGGCTGCTCCCACTCCCGCAAAATCACGTCAATCAAGGATTTGTGAACCGGGAAGGCTCGGGGATTACCTGCACAAGACCCCTGGTACATAAGTTCGTGCTTGGAGAGCTGAACCTGTTCCTCCCGAATATCTAGTGTATCGTAGATTGCCTTTAGTAGGTCCCCTACATCCTCTAAGGATAGTTTGTACCTAGCCCCCCTGGAGGAATCCTCTTCTCCCTCTGACTCTGAAGCTGAACCTGCCTGTGAGGAAGCACCAGACCTGGGAGTCCTTTCCCTTTCCTCCTCCTCCTGGGCTTGAGTCAGAATAAGGCATATTGGAAGCCCTGGGTAAGGGAGGGGCGGGACTTTGCATTCTAGATGCAAGTTCATCCTTTACGGATGACAAAATCTTATGGCAAGTAGCTACAGAGTCCTCTTTCACCAAGCTACTAACGCACTCTGGGCACAAAGGTTTATCCCAACTGGGCCTAACTTTGTTCCACACATGGCACACTTTTTTCTAGGGGTCTGTGGGATTTAACCTGTTAAGAAAAACAGAGAATAATAAAACCCAATTACTACCAGCTTAAGCCTTTTCACCGCTGTGCATGGCTCCTAGAAAGTGCCCAACCCACCACCAACAAGGTTCACCACCCAGGGGGGGTACTGAGCCTAACGGCTCACTGCTCCCCAGAGAAAGCTATGTGCTCTCACCAAGCTTACCTGAGAGGCACCGGAGCCTGTTGAACCAGCATCAAGATGTGCCGCTGCAGCCTCTATAGTTCGTGGTGTTTCGTTCAGCGCTCTGAATCTCTGCACACCAGCTCCGGCTTC
Organism: Rana kukunoris; assembly: GCA_029574335.1. Lineage (NCBI taxonomy): Eukaryota > Metazoa > Chordata > Amphibia > Anura > Ranidae > Rana > Rana kukunoris. Next base: position 262,676,126 of record CM056052.1, on the reverse strand, counting down.
CTGAACGCCACACGCCACCGACGCGCCTTTTGAAACCGGGACGTTTTCGGGCGCCCCCCCCGATGACGCACTTCCGCCGGGAAATTCGTCACTTCCCTTCGCTGGAACGCAAAAGCTCTGCCCCGCGCCGTTCCCAGAAGTACAAGGACACACGTGGCCTGCCGTCTCTCGCCTTCACCGATTCCAGCGATGCAGCGATCTGGGGACAGAAGCTCTCCGCCGTCACCGGGGGTCCGACTCTCGCTGAGCAACGGCAGCGGTGATCCCAGCTACGCTCTCTACCCCTAGGGCCAGAGGAGTGCTGCAGGAAGGTAAGGCAAAAAACCGACATCTATGTCAGGAAAATCCTGAGATGTCTCCTACCACGGCCCTTTAAGACCTAAGGTAAAACACCTCCAAGAGGCACATTCCTAAATGTGCTGCTTCCCTTCCGGCAGGAAACACAAAAAACTGAGAAGGCCTGGAGGACTTGCTTTTATAATTTACATTGGATGCGTTTCCTGTCCCGGAGGGAGGAGCTATATCTCAGGGCTGTCCTGGAAGACGAAGAGGGAAAAAAGTGTTTCCTTTCAGGATCCTGACACTCCTTTTTAATCGTGTCAATCAGTAGCTCATGTACAGGGAAGACCCTTCTCCTTTGTTCCCCCAGACCCTTGTACATCTGGTCGTGGAGGCTTAAGGGTTTAATGTCGGCCTGAATGTAGAGGGTCGTGTAAATTGCCCCTAATAAGTCCTCGACCTCATCAAGTGACAATTTATATCTCAAAGGTTTCCCGGACTCCCCGTCCTGGTCCTCTCCGTCTGACTCCTCCTGGTAATCAGAGGCGACACTTTCTGTAAATTAGTGTTCCACCTGGGAAGGGCCTGCAAGATCAACTGCCGTAACTGTAGCATCAGGTGTGGCAGGAGAAAGACCCTGGCCTTCTGGCTGGGTTGTAACCTGTGTGGGAACAGCGGGAAGCTGCATCCTTTCAAAAAAAGATTAGAAGGAAGCAAAAGTGAAAGAGAGCTCCTTTACAGAGGCTGCCAAACTATTTTTCTGCTCTGCATCCCTTTCCCCAACTAAGGAGTGTATGCAGTCCCTACACAAAACCTTAGGCCAGGATTCATCAAGTGTCCCTACAGAAGGCACATTTCTTTTTTGAGCTATGTGTCTTTCCACCCGATTTTTCAAGGCTTTTCTGAAAGACAGGAAAAAAAAATCACCCACACATTAGAAAAAAAGGGGTTACAACCCTGGGGGGGCACTAGCCATATACAATCCCAGTTTAGGCCCCTCCCCACCACCCAGGGGGGTTTGCCAATGCATGTGGGGGAAACAAAGCCTAAGGCAGAGAGACCCCTCCCCAGGGTGCCCTTACCTTAGGCTGGCTGGAGGTAGCGTCCTTAGTCAGGCCCTGCTCAGGAGAAGCCGCCAACATGTTGAAGAGGTGGTTGCGCTGAGTCCCACTCGCCCATACGAGTTCCAGACTCCTCCAGCACGCGCCCGGGCCCCTATCAGCACCGCGACCCGGAACCGGAAGTCGCGGGTCAAAGGGGAAGCCTCTGTCTTCCCGCCGGAAATGACGTCACCCGACCCACAAATTTCGGAAAAAATACGCGGTCTGTACGACAGGACACCTGGAGCTGCTTCCCTGCCGCGGTCCAGTGGACACGATAGGGGTCCCCCTCAAACCTGCTGCCGCGCTCGACACGGATTGGGGTGGCGTGAAATGGCGGTAAGTACCTGCCATAATCCTCAGGAAGCCCCTGCGCCCCTAAAATGATAGTGAGAGGCCACAGTCCCCTGACTGCACAGCCCTGGTTCCTATGCAGTGTCTCCCCACCAGAGGAAACACTAAGAACTGAGACCTGGCAGAGGGAGGAGAGATTTTAAAGGCTGGTGCAGTGTTTCCCAAAGGAAGAGGAGGAGCCTATCTCTTTATGGTGGCTGTTCTGAAAGACGAGAAGGAAAAAATCCCAATAAGAGTATATTGATTGGTTTGCGCAAAAGTTATAGCAGCTACAAAATAGGAGATAGGCTTTTTTAGCATTATTATTCATTTTTTTTACTAGTAATGGTGGCGATCAGCGATTTTTATCATAACTGATATTGTGGCAGACACATTGGACACTTGACACATTTTTATGACCATTCACACAGCGATCCCTGCTATAAAAATGCATTGATTACTGTATAAATATGACTGTAAGGGAAGGGGTTAACATTAGGGGGCGATGAAGGGGTTAATGTGTTCCCTAGGGAGTTGAAAAAAAAAAAATAGAGAGATATATATATATATATATATATATATATATATATATATATCTCTCTATCTATATATTTATTTATATTATAATTTTACTATTTTGGGACGGCAAGCAGTGGGCAAATTCTATACAGTTACACAAATCCGTTGTCCGCACTGATATCTGTCATGTGGAGGCACATCAGAATACTAAAGATTGCCAGATGTCCTTTATATATTATTATTAGTTACTTATTTTTGAGCCCTTATTTAGGCTACTACTTACAGCCAAATCAAGAGTTCCAACGTAAACCATCAATGGATCTTTCAAGTAAGTTCGGGCTAAACGGCGAACACCATCTGGCCAAGTGGCACTAAAAGGAGAGGAAAAAAAAAAAAAAAACATTATAGCGGAGTTCCACCCAGGAAAACATCATTTGACCAAAAATCCTAAAAAACAATTGAAAAAAAAAAAATTATACTCACCCGAATTACCTGTTGCTATGCGGAAGTCCGTAATCTGCCTCTTCCGCAGCCGCGGTCCGTCTCCATCTTTTCCTAGTGAATGGGGCGCGCTACATTCTGGGAACTGTGTGTGTTCCCAAAGAGCAGCCGCCCATTCACAAGTTGGCGCGAGACTCGCGCATGCGCAGTAGGAAATGGGCAGTGAAGCCGTAAGGCTTCACTGCCTGTTTCCCCGAGTGTGAATGGCGGCACGGGACCTGCATCAATCGTGGGATCGGCATCAGGGGGGCCATCAGCACGGGCAAGTAGGACAGGTAAGTGTCCTTATTAAAAGTCAGCAGCTACACTATTAGCTGCTGACTTTAAAAAAAAAAAATTGTGGGTGGAATCCTGCTTTAAGAGGTAAGATATTTAATAGTATTAATTAGTCTTCATTTGCTGCAGGATTGTATATTTCATGGATAACAGGTACAGACTGCCAACAATTTAACTTTGTTAATTGGTTAGGTCTATCAAATTCAAATTTATTCTTAACCATTTCAGCCCGATGATATATTAAATCATCTTAAATTGATTGCTGCTAAATCATTTAATGTGTGCTCATAATTTTTTGTCTTGTTCTGATCCTGTTTGTACGGACGCCCAGGGCACTCATCGGTTGGCTTGCCAATCAATGATCTGACCGATCTGAGCCCTAAAGGTGTGAGCTCCGGTTCACCCATAGTTTTATTTTTATTTTATTTTTTAGCCTTTGCCAGTCCTTTTTTCCTTTGTTTGACTGATTTGAATGTGCAAATGATTTTGCATTATTCCTCATCTGCTTACTTTGGCTGTGTCCCATGCGTCTCATTTAGTTTGGGCATTAGATTTTCAATGGCGGCCGTGTCTTGACGTGTTGCAGCGTCTTCACATATGCGCTGTCATTAACTTTGGCGCACGCGTACTGTTATCCCCTCATTATGTCCGTGACTCGGCGGTGACAGACACCGCCGGCTCAGAAGTAAACTATAAACGGCGGCATCACAGCGCTACAATCTGTCAGAGACATTCTATGTGAGGGAGGCGACATCTCTCCTGTTTCTCTCCAATCCTTTTGTTCTCTCAATGCCAGCAAGTTTGTTCCTTTATACATTGATACAGGATTTACGGTTTATTTTAAACAGACATTGCTTTGACCTTTAGAATGATAGGGCTTCCGTGATATATATATATATATATCACACACACACACACTATATATATATATATATATATATATATATATCACACACACACACACACACACACACACACTATGTGTATATATATATATATATATATATATATATATATATATATATATATATATATATATATATATATATATATATATATATATATATATATATATATATACACACACATATACACATACATACATACACATAGAATTGATTCTATTCATTTCAGTGTCTAAGGTAACCATCCTCCTTTGAACTTGTGCCAAAGGGCTTTTTTTTATTTTATTACATTTCCACGGAGTTGCGATTTTACATACATCTCTTGTTTTTCTTTAGGAAAAATTATCATTTTTGTTTTCTTCGGCAAACACTGGAAGAATTTTTTTTTTTTTTAAAAGGGTTGTCCTGTGCACACATGGAACTTGTATTTCTTTATCTAAAATTCAAGTAAGATATTGACTTAGAGCAGCTCTGGTAAGGTTCATGTCTCTCCCTCTACCCATTTATTTTCTATGCCCTATAATTAACATTTTGACATATAATATATTTGTAGACTTTATGCCAACAAATTTGTCTTGCAAGTTTTTTTGCTAACTAATAACATGAGCATTTAATTTTTTTGTTGTCTATAGCATAAAAACGCCACACCGGAATCTCCTGAGGAAGCTCTGCTGAGCGAAACATGTTGAGAGTGGTAGTGTCTTAATTATGCCTCTATAGAACTGTGACTTGATATGGATGTAAAAAAAAAAACTTTTTTTTTTATTCTTTGGAATAAAATGTATTCATACAATTTTATATGTTGTATAAGTGAGTCTCAACCTCCATATCCAACACCTTAATAGTGCAGAGGTTTGTTACCTCCCCTTCTCCCTCCATTTTTGAAGCTACCTAGCAATTGTTTGGGAGTAACCCAAAACAGAATTTAGGTGGTGTCTCTCTTTAAAGATGAAGTGCAGACACCAAATGGTGTATAGGTCTCAGAACACGGTTTTAAAGGAGGGCACGGATGAAGGGAAGGCAAAGAAAGAGGAACTGGTTTCTGGAGGGTAGAAAAAAAAAAAAAAAGGGGGGGGGGATGAGCAATCAGGCAGGTGGAAGCAGATGAATAAGCCATGAATAAGCACTGATCCAGTGCGAAACGCGTCGGCTGTTCCTTGTTCTGTACTGCTGTGACCCAATTTGTATATGCTGATCATTTAATTAAAGACCACCTTATCAGGCTTTGGAGTGCGGCTATCCATTCATCTACTTCCTCATTTTGCTTAGTGCACCGCCAGCACCCTCGGTATCCTGCACCACCTGTGACCATACAGTGATCCCACCTGGAGCGGTGACTCCTTTCTCACAAAAGGAGGGACCTTTTAGTAAGGAATGAAGAGAAAAGGTTCCAAAGATATGGTACTTGGCCATATACGTCATGCCTGGTGGTAAATCACTAAGGGAATCAAAGGCCAAAATGTTGTGCTGGCCAGAAGAATATGGTAGGAAAAGCAGAGTTAGTTTCTTACCGGTAACTCCGTTTCCAGTAGTGTTCCAAGACAGCCCTTGAGAGATGGCGCTCCTCCTCACAATCAGGAAACACATTGCCAATAGATTTTCCTCCCTTTAGGAGGCAGCCCCTCAGGTCCCTGGTCAGGCATCCCTGAAACGATATAGAATACAGCAACGTTTTTCAACCAGTGTGCCCTGGCACACTGGTGTGCCGCGAAGAGTCCCCAGGTGTGCCGCGGCAAAATGACCCCAAATATTGGCAGCTATGGCTGCTATCTAATGTAACACTACTGTTGGGCACTTCGTTATCAATTGACTTTACAGCAGTGTTGGTCCACTGTGTAAAACTCATTTCCCGGCACTCAGGAAGCTGTGCTGGCCTCCCGACCGCGTCTTGCCAACCGAATACGTCATCGGTTGCTATGGGAGGGTCGGACGCACGCACTGCTTCTGTGACGTGAGAGCCGCGGGTACCGTCCTGAACTCTGCCTGGCACGCTTTTCCCTGAGGGGGAAGAAGAAAGAGTAGAGTCACCGTGACCGACACTGCTCCCCTGCCCGCAGACATTGCCACCCGCTCAGAGAGGGAGAAGGCCCTGAATCTGAATAAGCAGCACCAGGCCATCCTGTCTCATATGCTGAGGGAGGAGGACAACAAGTACTGCGCTGACTGAGAGGCCAAGGGTAAGGTGGTGAGGGGGTGGGGGGGGGCTCTGCTATGAATAACCAGCTGTCTCAGTCACTGACACCCCACATCCTCCATTCATGGCTACAGCACTCTGGATCTGATTGGTTGTTGTGCAGCTCTGACAGTAGTTCTTTCAGTGCATGTGTACACATGTCAGTGTGTGTGACAAAAGTAGATCCGATGGTACAGGAATAGGGGGGTCAGGATTAAAAGTAACATACATACAGACAGATGTGCACGCAGTGTGTGTGTTTGTACATGTGTCTGTTTGTGTGCGTGCGCATCTGTCTGTATGCATGTTACTTTTAATCCTGACCCCCCTCTTCCTGTACCATCAGAACTACTTTTGTAGGGTTCGAGATAGCAGCAAGGACTGCTGCTCCTCTGAAAAGCAATTTGTGTTCATATCGCTTTTCAGGGGCATTTGTCAGCCAGTAAAGAGGCATATCTTGCCTCCTCACCACCTGTTTTAAGCCCATGAATGCAATGCACACAGTTGCGGGGTAGTTGCAGTGCAGCCCCATTCACCCTGGGTATACCTCCAGCTGCAGCCACAGCATGTTTACACCCCCAGCTGTTGCCTCTGCAGCTAAAGGGGCAAAAGTTGGGGGTGGTAAAAACAGCTCAACCATGTGGTTTTACTGCCCCTCCAGCCTGACATGTGAACAAGCTCTTGGTTCTGTGTGGATGCGTGCTGCGTGTAGGGCAGCCCATTCATTTCCCTACCCGCAGTAATGAGGGGAAAGAAGTCCCCGACCCTTTTTTTTAAATTGTGCCATAACAAAAGCAATCCATGTTTGCCAATGGATGGGGCACCATTAACAATTAATGGCACCCCTAAAGAGCAGAGCATTTGTCTGTGTGTCAAGAATGAGCGTGATTTTGTGCGTGTTCCGCAACACACATCGACGTGAACCAAGTCTTGGACAGGGGTGCCTCAAGACTGAAAATACTTTTCAAGGGCGCCCCGACTGGAAAAAGGTTGAGAAACACTGGAATACACAACACATCCCCACAAGGTTAGACATTTTAGGGTAGGAACGTGCTGCCTTGGAAGACTACTGGAAACCGAGTTACAGTAAGAAACTAACTCTGCTTTTCCCCCCAATTGTCTTCCAAGTCAGCCCTTGAGAGGATAACCAAGAACTCACCAGATCTAGGGTGGGACAACTGCTTGGGGGACTTTCCTACCAAAAGCCTGGTCCTGGCTGGAAATCAGATCCAGTCTGTAATGCTGAACGAAGGTCGAGAATCTTGACCAGGTTGCAGCTCTGCATATTTGTTCTGGAGTGGCTCCTGTCCTTTCTGTCCACGATGCTGCTGAAGCCCTTGTAGAATGAGCTTTACGTTCTTTTGGTGGTGTTTTTTCCATAACACCAACACTCTAGAATAGCTGCCTTGATCCATCTGGACAAAATAAATAAAGCATCTGATGTTCTGAATTCATTGGTAACTTCGAAATATTGAAGTAAACACCTTCTGACATCCAGGAAACTTAATTCTTGTTATTTGCTGTTTTTTGGTGAACTGCAAAATGAAGGTAAAACTATATCCTGGGATTTATGAAAAGTTGACGTCACTGTTGGAGTAAACCCCTGATCTGTTTGAAGGACTATTTGATCGTCATAGATCTTCAAAAAAGGTTCTCAAACAGATAAAGCTTGTATTTCTCCTATCCTATCCTATGTGATGGCTAAAAAAAAAAAAAAAAGTCTTTAGAGTAAATATTTTTAAAGATGTCTCTTGCAGTGGCTCGAAGGGAGGTTTGACAATCCCCCCCGAGCACCACCGATAAATCCCATGTGGGAAATTTTTGTGTTTTGGGCTTTTTATATTTCGCCAATGCCCTGCAAAAACGAGAGAGCAACGGGTCTTCTTAGAGTGTCCTTTCCCGATACACTAATAGCGCTGCAATCTGAACTTTCAGTGTACTCAGCGCTAGCCCTTTATCAGCGCCTTGCTGTAAACTCAAAGGATAGTTGGTGTATCGATTTTCTGCCTTTGGTTTTCAGTGCATCAACTGTGCACCAAATGTTCTCCAGATTTTTTTGGTAAATGGATCTGGTGTTTGGCTTCCTGGGGCTCAGAAGCGTTGCCACTACCTTCTCAGAGTCCTTTTGATCTCAAGAGGTTTTCCTCAGTAACCAGGCCGCCCATTTGACATTTTCCTCTTTTAGGCCTGTCAGGGGACCCTAACACATCAGGTCTGCCCTGTGAGGTAGAAGCCACGGCTCTTCTGCCGAGAGACTGAGGAGTTGAGATAACCAGGCTCTCTTGGGCCAGTATGGTGCAATTAGTACAAGTGTTGTCTGTTCCTGTAGAAACTTCTTTACCACCCGTGGAATCAAATGAACCGGAGGGAAGGCATAGCATATTTTGAAGTTCCAAGGATTCTGGAGAGCGTCTATCCCAAGAGGGCGCTCTTCCTGGTTTAGCGAGAAGAAACTATTCACCAGAGCATTCTTCCGAGAGCCAAACAGATCTACCAGTGGGCTGTAATTTCCTTGAACACCTCCAGGTGTAGTACCCATTCCTCTTGGGAGATCTCCTGGCGGCTGAGAAAGTCCGCCACTTGGTTGTCTTCTCCTTTTAGATGGACTGCTCCTAGTGACAGCAGGTTCCCTTCTGCGCACCGGCATATCTGATTGGAGATGTGGCTTAGAGATGGGCCGTTTGTTTTCATAAGCCACCTGCTGCGGCGTTGTCAGAGTTTTAGGATGTGACGACTTCTCAGTTGGTTCTGAAAAAAATTCTATGGCTTTGGCTATCGTCATGAGTTGAGGACGCTTTGGCTTCCTCCAGGGGACCATCTCCCCCTGAGCAGGTTGCCCTGCTAGGTGAGCTACCTAACCCCAACTGCTTGTGTCTGTGCTTAATTTCTCGGGGATCGGAAATTACCAAGCCAGACTCCGATTTAGGTTTGTGTGGATCCTCCACCACCATAGTGACTTCTTTACCGATGTTGGGAGTAATTCCGACTTGTCTAGATCTCTGCTTTGGTTTTTTTAAGAGGAAAACTTGAAGAGGCCTTAGATGTAACTTTGCCCACTGGACTGTCGGTATTGATGATGTCATCAGAACCGACATCAGCTCTCTGATAGTCATCGGTAGGTTGTTCTGTATAGAACTCACCCTCTTGATGAGATTTTGGATTTTCTCCTCTGGAAGATATGTTTTCTGCTCTCTGGAACAGAGTAGATATCCCAGGAACCGAATGTTCTGGGTTGGACAGAGGCTTGATTTTTCTAAGTTTAGAATGCACCCCAGCGACTGCAACCACAGTTGCACTTCGTTGAGGTCCCTTACCAGCTGCAGTTCTGATGGTGCTGCGAACAGTAGATTGTCTAGATATGGTAATACTGTCATCTTTAACTTTAGAGGGGCCAGAACCTCTGCCAACACCTTGGTAAATATCCTTGGTGACGAGGACAACCCGAACGGAGGAGCTCTGCTCTGGGAGTGGTATTCCTTTCCTTCTATCTCTACTGCTAGCCTTAGATATCTCTGGGATTCTTCTCTGATGGGAATGTGAAGCTATGCATCCCTGAGATCCATGGTCGCCATGAATGTTTCTGGTTGCAGAATGTTCCAATGTGGAATTTTTTGTATTGAATCGCTTGATTCAAGGGGTTGAGACTGATGACGAAAACATGAGTAAAAACCCTTTAGTTTTTCCTTCTCTGGAACTGGGATAAGGACATTTTGGTCCACCATCTCCCCCAACAACAGAGGAAGAGCTTTGGCTTTTTCTAAATCTCTGGGAAGTTTTGTTAATAGGAATCTCTCTGGAGAATGGCAATCGAATTCCAGAAAGTAGCCCTTTGCGATAATTTCTAAAATAAATTGGATTGGCTGTTGTCTTCTGCCACTGAGGTAGGAAGGTAGCCAGTCTTCCCCCTACTGGCACTTGGTTGTCACTGTTTGGTTAGCAGCGCCAAGTGTATTATTCTTTGGTTTTCCTTTGTGACGCGTCCAGTTTTCCTTAGGGTACTCTTCTTTCCTTCTTGGGGGACGATCTCTTCATCCACAAAAAAAACTTTTGTGGAATTTTGCGTTTTTCAGCAGGAAAGGTCTTATCTGCTGTTCTTTCCAGGGCCTTGTCTAGGCCTGAACCAAAAAGAAAATCGCATGTGAATGGTAGATTGCACAATCTAGTTTTGGATGCAGCATCACCTGTCCAGGTTTTCATCCAAATCATACGTCTTGCTGCGACAGCTAGTCCACCTGACCTTGCTGCCAGTTTAACGGACTTCGCAATGTAACCGACTGCCTTGGAGAGTACTGGAAGAGTCTTCAGAATCTTCTTTCTAGGTGTCCCATATTTGATATGATCTTGTAACTGGGATAACCAAAATTCCAGCCATACAGGTAGTAGCTATCGCTGATTTTAGGCTGGCGACAATTGTCTCCCAGGCTCTTTTTAGGATGATATCACCCTTTGTTATCCATGGCATTTTTTAAGTGTCCCATATCTTCAAAAGCTAATGAAGCATTTTTAGAGACTTTGGAGAGTGGTGCATCCAATTTCAGATTTTTGTTCCACACTTCCTTTGCATAGTCACTAAAAGGAAATCGCTTTTGGTGACTAGCCGCAAAAAATGGTTTCTTCTCTGGATCTGTCCATTCGTTTTTCACTGTATGGGACATCACCTGATGAACTGGGAACACTTTGGAATTCTTCTTCCTCAGACCTTGGTACATCAGGTCATGTTTGGAAGCTTGTTCTTTTTCATGTTCAATCCCCAAAGTTTCATAAATTGCCCCAAGCAAATCATCCACATCCTCTAGCGATAATTTGTTATTGGGCCCATTTCTTCACCCCCTTCCTCCTGTTCTGGGTCAGAGTTATCGCTGGCCATAACACTAGCTGCGCTGCTGCCTGACCTCTGATAATTTTTTTTTTGAGATTCTTAAAAGGTGTTGGCCATCTCATCTCTTACTGATCCAAAAACTTTTGCATACACATCGTTTGATTGTTTAACCAGCATGTCAAGGCAGACTTGGCATAGCAGTTCTGTGTACTCCGACGCCAACTTCTTAGCACATTTCACACACTGCTTTTTGGGAATGGGCTTTGGCTCTTTAGGTGATTTCACCTGCCAAAAGATAAAAACACACAGGAGACTACAGCACACTCCACCATACATTACTATAGTGCACACCCAGTGACACTAGTACCCCTGTAAACCCCAGCTAAGCTAGTGACCACCACTATCTAGCTGCTGTCCCACACAAAGAATACAAAGGTCATCCACTGGTGCCTACTGTGACGAGACCCTTGCTCGCCCAGGTCTTGCTCTCCCGACACTCCTCTGCTTCTAGTAGATCAGATTGCAACATCTGATGGTCCAGTCATCCAAGGTTCCGGGATCCGACCTACAGCTATGTGCTGATCGCGATCCATTTGAAGAACACACACCAGACGAGCTGTATGTATGCTCAAACAGGACTCAACTTTATTGAAACACTCTGCTGGTTATATAAAGGTTACAAGCTTGTCATCAAAGAACAATGAAATTGCCTTGCCTTGCTTATGTTAAAAAAGTTTGAAATATCCAATAAATTTCGTTCCACTTCATGATTGTGTCCCACTTGTTGTTGATTCTTCACAAAAAAATTACAGTATTATATCTTTATGTTTGAAGCCTGAAATGTGGCAAAAGGTCGCAAAGTTCAAGGGGGCCGAAGACTTTCGCAAGGCACTGTAGTTCATAGTAGTGAAGCATCAGCAATGTGGTATGTGAGCCTTCTAGGACAGGAGTTCTTGCGTATGAATGAATGACTTTGTAACGGATTGACCTGTGACGCCCAGAGACTTTTAAGGGATGGGGGATACTCCTGTGCAAGCGTCACTAAGGACTCTTGGGTCTAAGGTCACCCTGTGCCCCTTTTGGGCATAGGGTGGCTGATAAATGATAATTCATGTTTTGCAGGAGACCTGGACATATTACAAGCTGTAAAGGTCAATGTTTCATTCAAGGTGGGGACACATGCTGTTGCGATGCTAATTGAGTCTGCTTCTGAAAGACCTTTCCTTGTGTGATGCTAACACTGTTTAACTACTTCAGACCCGCGCTACCATCAAATGACGGCAACAGCGCGGGTCTGAATATCCAACACGCCGTCTTTTGACGGCCGCCCCTTCGGGCGTTCCCATCGCGCGCTGTAGAGCGCGCTGCGGGGAAGCCCTGTGTTGTCCGTGTCCCTTGGACACGGCCAATCACAGATCGCGGCGAACGGCCAGTCAGAGTGGCCGTTTGAGATGCGATCTGTGGGCGAATGAGAGATGATCTCATAGATCATCTCTCATTGCCGTTTTACACAGAGACAGCGACCTGTCTCTGGAGAGGAGGAGCCCGATCTGTGTTTCTTGTACATAGGGACACAGATCGGTCACCCCCCCCAGTCACCCCCCTTCCCCCACAGTTAGAACACTATACAGGATACACATTTAACCCCTTCCTCACCCCCTAGAGTTAACCCCTTCAATGCCAGTCACATTTATACTGTAATTACTGCATATTTATAGCACTGATCGCAGTATAAATCGCAGATCGCCGCCATTTCTAGTAAAAAAAATAAAAAATTCTCTCCCCTATTTTGTAAGCGCTATAACTTTTGCGCAAACCAGTCGCTTATTGCGATTTTTTTTTTTTTACCAAAAATATGTAGAATACGTATCGCCCTAAACTGAAAAAAAAATGTGTTTTTTTTTTTTTTAATTGGGCTATTTATTATAGCAACATGTAAAAAATATTGTATTTTTCTTCAAAATTGTCGCTCTTTTTTGTTTATAGCGCAAAAAATAAAAACCGCACAGGCGATCAAATACCACCAAAAGAAAGCTCTACTTGTGGGGAAAAAAGGACGTCAATTTTGTTTGCGAGCCACGTCGCACGACCGCGCAATTGTCAGTTAAAGCGACGCAGTGCCGGAAGCTGAAATTTCACCTGGGCAGGAGGGGGGTGTATGTGCTCAGTAAGCAAGTGGTTAAAAGCCTATTCATGATCAGGTGTGAATACCTCTTTGTCGGAGACAGAACGTCTGACATAGGAATGTGTATTCTGCAGGTAAATTACTTATTGGCAGAGTCAGGACGTCTGGGGGATAATTAACTCACTTGAATGGTTATTATCTAAAATAATGTGATTGAAGCCCCACTGTGTGATGAGGGGTGGAGAGTTTCTTTGTTCCTTTGATAACTGTAACATGGCTGTACTGTATATAAGAGCTAACCATTAAAGGTTCATTCATACATTTGACTCAGAACACAGAGCGTCTCGTCTGAGGAAATTCTTATTGATCGGGTCCTGTCGGCTGGATTGTCAGAAAAGCTGTCGTGGGTTGATGGAATGGGAGATCGTAAACGGTGGTTACAGACTTGTATAGCGCTACACATGCAAACTGAATCGCCTCTAGGTGCTTTTTGCAGCCAGTGTGTTCCTGGCTGGTGCGGCCATTTTACCCCGTAGGATCTTCACACGCATATATACATATATATACTGGGCCAATTTGGGCAGGATCCGATTAACCTACCAGCATGTCTTTGGAGTGTGGGAGGAAACCGGAGTACCCGGAGGAAACCCACGCAGACACAGGGAGAACATGCAAACTCCAAGCAGATGGTGTTGTGGTTGGTATCCGAACCAGCGACCCTTTTTGCTGCTAGGTGAAAGTGCTAACCACTACACCACTGTGCTGCGTAGGGGTTAGTGAGCCCTGAAATCTTTTTCTGAGTAGGATAGGAGGCAAACACCCATTAAATAATAAAGGGACAATGGGCTTAAAAAAAATGATATCTTGATCTTTCCTTAGTGAGTACAGAACTAGAGTGGAAAGGAGAAGACCACAAACAATAATTGCAAATCTCCTGGAAAAGGTAAAGTGAGAAGGCTGGATAAGTGTTAGCAGACACCACAGCCTCCATAAGAGAGGTCAAACCTTTAGTATGAAGAAGACTAGCAGCTCTGGTAGGTCTAGAAAGGTTTTCAAGGACCGGAAGGACATGCAGTAGAAGAGGATAGGGCAAATGGATGAAATCCATACAATAGGAGATGCACAATGCAGAGTGAAGTGGGAGGCTGGAAAATAGGGCCTGAACCTGCTCCCATTGGTAGCTGCCTTAGCTACTTGCAGACCGCGCTATAGCAAGATAGCGGCTACAGTGCCGTCGGTCAGTTCTGGGAGGGCATCATATGACATCCTCCCGCGATTGCTCTCACGGCACACTCTGATAACCATGTGTCCTCTGGAAATAGAGGATCACAGATCTGGGTAAAGAGCCAATCAGCGGATCTTTACCACATGATCAGCTGTGTCCAATCACAGCTGATGACGATGTAAACACACTTGCTGGTTATTAGCATTCCTTTGCACACACGCTGTCACAGCGTGAGGAGAGGAGAGAGTCGGTAACTGGCTAGTGTGAAAGGGGACATCGGCACTGATAATCAGAGCACCAGTGGTGAATACATTTTACACAAACAGAGCTTTCTTTTGGTGATAAGTACTGCATGAACGTGCAATTGTCATTCAAAATGCAACACCACTGAAATCTGAAAATTGGATTGGGGAGAATGGGTGTAAATTTTTACGGAAGAACTTGCCAAGGAAAAGCATGTACAAAAGGCATCTTTCCCACTATGGATCAGTTACAGAGGTTTAGAGCCAGAGGATTGTGCTGATATGCACATAAGGGGTCTAACAAATCAGGTTCTTCATGGCATTCACACAAAATATTAGGTTCAAGGCAACATTATGCAGCCCGCTGCATGCAGATATACGTCTGCAGCATGGCACGGGCAGGCAAAAGGATATAGATTATATATATACAGTGCCTTGCAAAAGTATTTGGCCCCCTTGAACTTTGTGACCTTTTGCCACATTTCAGGCTTCAAAACAAAGATATAAAACTAATTTTTTGTGAAGAATCAACAACAAGTGGGACACAATCATGAAGTGGAACAAAATTTATTGGATATTTCAAACTTTGTTAAAGAGGAGGTTCACCCTAAATATACTCTCTCCCATGCGATCCAGCATACTGGCGTCAGCGCCAGTATGTGTTTTTTTTTTTAAATCCCCCACTTACTGCATAATCTTTAATTTTTATTTCTTTCCCCCATGGTGGATGGCGCCTGTATAGCGCGTCACATCTTACGAAAATACCCGATTTAGGACTTGGGTATTTCCGGCACAATGTGGCGCCTGCGCACAGACCTAGGAGCTGACTGGGAGCGTATTTCTCCGCGTCCTACGGCTATGGCGCATCACGCCCTCCGAAAAAAGCCAGAATAGGACTCCGAGAAATACGGCGCCTGCACAGTCAGCTTCCTAGGGTCTGTGCGCAGGCGCCGCATTGCGCCGAGAATACCCGAGTCCTAAATCGGGTATTTTCTTAAGATGCGACGGGCTGTATAGGCGCCATCCACCGTGGGGGAAAGATATAAAACTTAAAGATTACACAGTAAGTTGGGGATTTAAAAAAAAAAAAACCCAGCATACTGGCGCTGACACCAGTATGCTGGATCGCATGAGAGAGAGAGTATATTTAGGGTGAACCTCCGCTTTAAATAAAGAACTAAAAAATTGGGCGTGCAAAATTATTCAGCCCCTTTACTTTCAGTGCAGCAAACTCTCTCCAGAAGTTCAGTGAGGATCTCTGAATGATCCAATGTTGACCTAAATGACTAATGATGATAAATAGAATCCACCTGTGTGTAAACAAGTCTCTGTATAAATGCACCTGCACTGTGATAGTCTCAGAGGTCCGTTTAAAGCGCAGAGAGCATCATGAAGAAGGAACACACCAGGCAGGTCGGAGATACTGTTGTGGAGAAGTTTAAAGCCGGATTTGGATACAAAGAGATTGCCCAAGCTTTAAACATCCCAAGGAGCACTGTGCAAGCGATAATATTGAGTATCAGGCCACTGCAAATCTACGAAAACCTTACAGATGCAGCAAAGAGGCCCATGATCACTCTGGATGAACTGCAGAGCTCTACAGCTGAGGTGGGAGACTCTGTCCATAGGACAACAATCAGTTGTATACTGCACAAATCTGGCCTTTAAGAAATGGCTTTCTTGCCACTCTTCCATAAAGATATCCATAAAAAGTGGCGTATAAAGTTTGCCACAAGCCACCTGGGAGACACACCAAACATGTGGAAGAAGGTGCTCTGGTCAGATGAAACCAAAATCAAACTTTTTGGCAACAATGCAAAACGTTATGTTTGGCGTAAAAGCAACACAGCTCATCACCCTGAACACACCATCCCCATTGTCAAACATGGTGGTGGCAGCATCATGGTTTGGGCCTGCTTTTCTTCAGCAGGGGCAGGGAAGATGGTTAAAATTGATGGGGAGATGGATGGAGCCAAACACAGGACCATTCTGGAAGAAAACCTCATGGAGTCTGCAAAAGACCTGAGACTGGGGCGGAGATTTGTCTTCCAACAAGACAATGATCCAAAACATAAAGCAAAATCTAGAATGGAATGGTTCACAAATAAACATATCCAGGTGTTAGAATGGCCAAGTCAAAGTCCAGACCTGAATCCAAATCAAGAATCTGTGGAAAGAACTGAAAACTGCTGTTCAAACCTTCTCCATCCAACCTCACTGAGCTCGAGCTGTTTTGCAAGGAGGAATGGGCAAAAATTTCAGTCTCTTGATGTGCAAAACTGATAGACATACCCCAAGCGACTTACAGCTGTAATCGCAGCAAAAGGTGGCACTACAAAGTATAAACTTAAGGGGGCTGAATAATTTTGCACGGCCAATTTTTCAGTTTTTTATTTGTTAAAGTTTGAAATATCCAATAAATTTTGTTCGACTTCATGATTGTGTCCCACTTGTTGATTCTTCACAAAAAAATTACAGTTTTATATATTTATGTTTGAAGCCTGAAATGTGGCAAAAGGTCGCAAAGTTCAAGGGGGCCGAATACTGTCGCAAGGCACGGTGTGTGTATAATTATATATAAATAAAATCTATTAGGGCCGAAACAAGATTATGAAATTAATCGATTACAATATTCATAATTGATTAATCGGGCAGTAACATAATGGGGTTAAAAAAACTAAAATTAGCCCTTTATAGTACAAAAAAGCTAAATCGCTACTGTAAATATTACTTTCACTGTCCCACAGTAAAAAAAAAAATGAACCCCTTACAGTAGCGATTTGCTCTTTTTGCACTTTTGTTTTTTTAACCCCATTATGTTACTAAACATCTCAGGCTTGGGTTCACACCTCCTGTTTTTTGGTGCTTTTTGCAGAAACACACTACAGTTCATTTACATGTTTTCCTATGGGACACGTTCACATCCATTAATTTTTTTCAGCTGCTGCGTATTTGGAAAGGGCAAGGTTTTTAACGCAAAACAGTGCTATTTTTTTTTGTTCAATATACTTCAATGGAGAAGCTGCCGAAAAGCATGTAATGTGTTTTTGCGGCAATTTGTGTTTTGTAATCTGCCCAACAAATTGGCCCAAAAAAATAAATAAAAAAATGCCATTTTTTTTTTAAAGGCTATTATCCGATTAATCGAAACAATCAGCCAACTAATCGACTATGAAAAGAATCGGTAGTTGCAATATATATACACACACACACATCCCCTTTAAGGCATTGTGGGCGCATGCACCAGTCGTAAGCTCCGACCGCGGGCTTCATGTCCGCGGGCATACCCGCTATCGTGTCACGTGAGGAAGAAGGGGGATATGCTAATGTAAACAAGCACTTCCCCAGTCTTCCTAGTGACAGGACAATGTACACAGCTTCCTGTAATCAGAAGCTGTGATCACTATCGTGTCACACAGCCAATCCCCCCTACAGTTAGAAGCACTCCCTAGGGCACTTAACCCCTTTACTGCCAGTGTCAATTTTCACAGTAATCAGTGCATTTTTATAGTACCGATCGCTGTAAAAATTACAATGGTCCCAATAGTTTGTCAAAAGTGTCCGATGTGTCTGCCATGTCGTCGCAGTCACGATAAAAATCACAGATCACCGCTATTATTAGTTAAAAAAAAAAAAAAATTGTTTGGGAACCACGTCGCACGACCGCGCAATTGTCAGTTTGTCAATTGTCACTGCAACGCAGTGCCGAATCGCAAAAAGTGGCCTGGTCTTTGGCCAGCAAAATGGTCCGGGGCTTAAATGGTTAACAGAGTAAAGATTTGGGTTGTCCATCTCATGAGAGTTTGTCACAAATTTCTCTGGTCCAGTTAGGGCTCTTTCACACGTCCGTTCAGTTTTTTAGATCATTTTTTTCCCCTTCAGTTGATCCGTTTTTTTCGTCCGTTTTCCATCCGTTTCCGTTCCGTTTTTCATCCATTTTTTTTTTTTTTTAGAACTTTTTTTTTTTTTTTTACATATTTTGATGAAAAACTGATGTTAGCGGATCGGATGGTAAACGGATCATCCGCTAACGTCCATTTTTCGTCCGTTTCGTTTTTTTGACGGAAGAAAAATAGGGTTTTCTTCCGTCCAAAAAAACGGAGCTTACCGCAGACGGATGTTAACGGACGTTAGCGGATGCTCATCCGCTAACGGACGCTAACCCATAGGGAAGCATTGAGGTCCGTTAATGGACGTCCAAAAAACGGACGAACTGAACGGACGTGTGAAAGAGCCCTAAAACATATTTTGGGCAATCACTAAGGTCACAGCGGTCAGCTGTATGGCAAGGCCTGCTAGCGCAATGGAGGCTTAAAAAAATGAATAAATCTCAAAATGCCTATCCATTGAATATTTAAGGGAGGAGGCACCTTTAATAGAAATGGTAGATTCAGTACGGTATTTAGTACAAGAATGGCCAGGTACACAGAGGGGATGGAACATTTTTGTTAAATTCTGTTGTCTATGGGATACAAGGCTTTGAAATTGTCAGGAGGGGGAATTTGCCCAAATCAAAGTAGGAAAGGGCTTTCTACAGAAGTTTCTCTTTTTAGAGCATTTTTTAGTATATGGGGGCTGGGTAGCACTAGGCACATCTACAGCAAGAGCCTGTTTTTCAGACTCTGTTCATATGTTAAAAACATTTTTTTTTGCTAGAAAATTACTTCGAACCCCCAACCATTATACATGTTTTACCCCAAGACACTAAAGAACAAAATGGCGGTCATCGCAATACTTTGTCACACCGTATATGCGCAGCGGTCTTACAAGCGCACTTTTTTGAAAAAATGCAAAAAATTAAAACAATAAAGTTAGGCCATTTTTTTTTTATATTGTGAAAGATAATTTTACGGCAAGTAAATGGATACCCAACATGTCTTCAAAATTGCGCCTGCTCGTGAAATGGCGTCAAACTTTTACCCTTAAAAATCTTCATAGGCGACACTTAAAAAATTCTACAGGTTGCATGTTTAGAGTTAGAGGAGGTCTCAGGCTAGAATTATTGCCCTCGCTCCAGCGATCGCGGCGGTACCTCACATGTGTGGTTTTGAACACCGTTTTCATATGCAGGCGCTACTCACGTATGCATTCACTTCTGCGTGTGAGCTTGTCGTGACAGGGCGCTTTAAAATATATATTTTTTCTTAATTTTAATTTTTACACGTTTTAAAAAGATAAATACAATTTGGGTCACTTTTATTCCTATAACAATGAATGTAAACATCCCTTGTAATATAAAAAGGCATTTTTTTTTAAACAAAAGACCTCAGATCTTATATTTAGACTAAAATGCTATAAAAAAATAAATAAAAACTTGTCATTTGATAAAACGTCAAAAATAAATTGGCCCTTTAAGACATATGGGCAGAAGCGACGTTTTGACATTGCTTCCGCCCTGCTATAGTATGGAGACGAGTAGGTGCCATCTTGGCCTCACTCGTATCCATACCCAGCATGAGAAAGGACCCAATAACCTCCACCATTATCGTTTAAAGGACCTCCGCCTGAAGGGATTGATCCCTCTCTTGTGGCAGCAGTTGCTGGCATTACCGAGATATCTCTCTTCAAAGTAAGAACGTTTATAGTCGTGCGACGGTCCTTAGGTGGTTAAATAGTCAAGGAGCGATATCTTGAAGCACCTCTGTCAGAAAGCCCGGTTTTCCTTGGTTTTGTGCCACAGTAAGTGTGATTTGGTGGGTCGACCTTTAATCAGGAAGATGAGGTAAGGTGCTGTTAAGCCTCCTCCATTAGTGGATATACCGGTAGATTTTGGAATAAGTCAGGCATGGTGGCTGTGAATTCAGCCTGGTCCGATTGCATTTAGTGCAACTGTTATGGAGCTGGAGTTTTGGGATTGGAGCAGTGTTAGACCTTGCTGTAGAGCAGGCATGTCCAAAGTCCGGCCCGCGTTCCGGTTTTGAACGGCCCACCGGGTTTAGACATATATATTAGGGCTGGGTAAATTAAAGATGAATTCCTCGATTAATCTTAAATTCTTTTGATCGATCAAAATTCTTGACGTCACCGGACAGCCTGGACAGTGAGACTTGCCCTGCTGGATGCGAGCAAACTGCACCCATTGGATTGAGGTACCTTTGCACCTGTGGAGCAGGATGCATCAGGCTCCATCAGGGGGGAGGGGGGCAAAAATAACCATCGTTTTCCTGTCCTAAGCAGTTTTGTGCAGACAATTCTTGGTGTATCTGCAACATCTGTTATGTGCGAAAGACTGTTTAGTTCTTCAGGGTATATTGTCAATAAAATGCGATCATATCTGCTTCCAGAAAATTTAAACACTCTGGTATGTCTGTGTGACTGGCTAAAGTGATGCCTACTATAAAGTGACTGACAGTGAATATACTACATACGTTTTATAATTAAAGTTAATTTAACTTTCTACGTTTTTCTTAAAGTTTAATAAGAAAAAATTATTTACGTCAGTGCTACAGTTTGAATTTAGAACGTATTTGTGTGAACTGTGAAGTTAAGTCATGGTTTGTGAAAACTAACTAGTGTCGGGTGATTGTATATAGTGTATACCACATTTACCACTGACTAATGCAGAGTTGCAAAGAAAGGAGATCAGCTAAAAAGTAGTTGGATCTGTAAGTGCGTTATAAATCGAAATTAAGCGATTAATTGATTTAAAAAAAAGAAAACGATTAATCGAACACGAAAATTTTAATCAGTAACAGCCCTCGTATATATATTTTGTGGCCCCCGCCGATCTCCCAGTGACGGGGCTACAAAAGATGTATATGCCTTGGTACTGGACAGGGAGGAGGCAGGATGAGTGCTGCCGCCGTACACATACACAGGAGTATTTCCTGTTTACGGGTGGTCTGTGTAATAGGAAGTCCCGTGCTTCCATTGGACGGATGTTCTGTCCAAAGGAGGCGGGACTTTCTATTAAAGAGGCCGCTGTGTAAACAGGAGATTCTCCTGTAATTAATTTTTGGCGCTCGCAAGTGCATTCCTGGAAAATATGGTGCTGCATTCGTGGCAATGGTGGGGCTGCAGATGGGCACTTGTGAGGCTGCAGATGGGCACTGACCCTTATTTTGCTTCACACTTCTTTAATAAATTATTTTTCCCGAAAACTTCGCTCTTAAAGTGAAAGCGCGTGTTATATGCCAATAAAAATGGTATATCCAAATAATATGCCCAAGCTCATCTCTTCACCACACACAGCCACAAAGGCAAGATAATTCTTGTTGGGCAGTGTATTAGTGCTCGGAGGAACACACTTGTTCACTTCATCAAATCTGGCCCTGTTTTTTTTTGTTTTGTTTTTGGGAGTCGGCAACAGTCGTTTTGGCAAACAAACAGCTTGTACTTCTGGCAGAAAATGGCAGCCAGAACTGCACAGCTAAGGGTCTTATAAGAACTAGCGGCAAGGGAACACAGAAAAAATTGGGGTTACTTACCGGTAACATCCCTTTTCCAGGACAGGTACTGTAGAGAGACACAGGCTCCTCTCCTCTTAGGAAACACCGCCTTCCAATTTAGAGATTTAAACCTCATCCTCCCTCCAGCTCCTCAGTTTTTCCAGAGTACCTCCGGCCAGCTGGGGAGACACAAGAACACGTCAGAAAAATAATATTTCATCTTACCTGAAGAACAAGGGTGGGTACCAGTGCTGTCCTGAAAGACTCCTGGAAAAGGGATGTTACCGGTAAGTAACCCCAATTTTCCCTGTTCGTCTTTCAGGACAGGTACTGTAGAGAGGATAAGCGAGAACCTTACCCTAGGGTGGGACTACTGCCTGTAGTACTTTGCGCCTAAAGGCCTGATCCTTGGCTGAAATCAGATCCAGTCTGTAGTGTTTTACGAACATCGAGAAACTGGACCATGTTGCAGCTTTGCAGATCTGTTCCGGGGGAAGCACCAGCACACTCTGCCTGTGAAGTTGCTACTGCCCTGGTGGAATGGGCCCGGATGCCCTGTGGCGGCTCCACCCCCCTGGATACATAGGCCTGAACAATGGCTGATCTTAACCACCTGGCTATTGTGTGTTTAGAGGCTTTAGACCCCTTCTTGGACCCCGAAAACAAAACAAAAAAGAGAATCAGATTTCCTGAACTGACTTGTACTATTTAAGTACTGGAGGACACACCTCCTAATGTCTAAGTTATGAAAGTTTCGTTCCTGTTCCTTCACAGGATTCGGGCAAAAAGAAGGCAATGTAATTTCTTGGCTTCTATGAAAATTAGAAGATACCTTTGGTAAGAAGGCCGGATCTATTTTAAAAAT
Organism: Rana kukunoris; assembly: GCA_029574335.1. Classification (NCBI taxonomy): domain Eukaryota; kingdom Metazoa; phylum Chordata; class Amphibia; order Anura; family Ranidae; genus Rana; species Rana kukunoris. Next base: position 262,653,376 of record CM056052.1, on the reverse strand, counting down.
AACGCAAATCCGAAAAAAACGGAAAAAAAGGGCCCTAATAGATAGGGCTTTGAGTTCACTTACTCTTCTAGCTGTGGTGATCGCTAGTAAGAACACCGTCTTAAGTGTGATCACTTTTAACGTACAGTTTTCTAATGGCTCAAACGATTCTTCCGTGAAAGCCTGAAGAACCAATGAGAGATCCCATACTGGAAAGCTGGGAGCTCTAACTGGTCTCCGCCTACTCAAGGCTTTGAAAAACCTAGAGACCCACGGGTCCGATGCTAGTTTTTCCAAAAAGACACTCAAAGCTGAAACCTGCTCTTTCAGAGTGCTAATGGCCAGCCCTTTGTCTGCACTAGCCTGCAAGGAACTCTAATACCGCTACAGAGCTATGAACGTTGAAAGAGCTTTCTGAGCACCAGTTGTTAAAACGCTTCCATATCTTTTAGGTAGATGGCTTGTGTCTCCTTTTTGCAGCTCAGAAGCGTTGTAATTAAACGTTCTGAAAAGCCCTTGCCTCTTAGCAGCTCCTCCTCAGAAGCCACACTGCTAGATTCCACCTCTCTACTTGCGGACAACAGACTGGACCCTGAGTAAGAAGATCTTCCCGGATTGGCAGAATCCAGGGAGGCTCCAGTGACAACCCCTTCAGGATGGAAAACCATTGCCTTCTGGGCCAATGGGGTGCAATCAGGATAAGCGTTGTACTCTCCCCCCTGTAGCTTTCTTAAGACTGCTGGGATCAAGACCGGAGAGGGGAAAGCATAACACCTGGAGAACTGCCAGGTCTGAGCCAGAGCATCCACCCCTAGAGCTCCGTCCCCCCTGTTCAGGAAAAAAAAAAAAAAAAAAAGACAAAAAAAAAAAAGAAAGAAAAGCTGCGTTTTCCCCTGAGGCAAACAGATCCACCTCCGGCATCCCCCACCTTTGGGTGATCATTTCGAAAACGTTTTGGTTCAGAACCCAATCGCCCTCCCTCAGTTTTTTCCTGCTGAGGAAATCTGCAACTTGATTCAGTTCCCCCTTCAGGTGAAAGACAGAACATTGGCCTCCGTCCACTTGAGGATGGATTCTGTCAGATCCCACAAGGACTTGCTCCTGGTGCCCCCCTGCCTGTTGATGTAGGCTACTGCGGTGGAATTGTCTGAACGAATCCGTAAATGCTGGCCCTGAAGCTCTTTTTGAAAGGCCCTGAGAGCTAGATCTATCGCCCTCAGTTCCCTCCAATTCAAGGACCTCTTTGAGTCCTCCTTCCTCCAAGTACCCTGTACCAGATGGGAATCTAGGTGTGCTCCCCACCCTGTGCCACTGGCGTCCATTGTCACTGTTCTGGATATTGGAAAACTCCATTCCAGCCCCTGTAATAGGTTTGCCCCCTTCCTCCACCACCAGAGGGACCTCTTGACCTGGATAGGTACTGATATTAGGGCATCCAGGGAACTTGGGTTGTGGTCCCAGACACTTAGAATGAAAAGTTGTAGTGGACGAAAGCGCAGCCCTGCCCAGTGTACTGCCGGCAGTGTGGCTGTCAGCAGACCCAGGGCTGACATGGCTTTCCTTATTGGGAGCTGAGCGCTGCCCTGCAGGAGTAACATTGCCCTGTCCACCTTTTGGACTTTTTCCGCCGGGAGAAAAACCATCTGCCTTACTGAATCCAGTAACCCAGGAAGGTGACCCGTTGTGAAGGCACCAGACTGGACTTCTCCAGGTTTAGAAGCCATCCCAGGTTTTCCAGGAAATCTCTTGTTACCCGAAGGTCCTGGGATAGCTGTTCCGGGGAGGGTGCAAACAATAACAGGTCTTCAGGTACGCCACCACTGAGACACCCCCGAGACGAAAAGGAACGCCATAACCTCCACCATTACTTTGGTGAAGATACGGGGGGGGGAAGAGAGCCCAAAAGGGAAGAGCTTTGAATTGTAGGTGAAACGTCCCCTCCTTGGATCTTATTGCCAACCTCAGAGACTTCTGATAGCCTTCCGCTATGGGGATGTGTAAGATGCCATAAAACAGTTTGGAGGGAGAAGCGTCCTCACAGAGTACACCGAGTCCATCCGGAATCTTTTGTAAGTGATCGAGATATTCAGGGGCTTCAGGTTCAGTATAAGCCTGAACTTCACGGAGGGTTTGCGAACCACAAAGATGTCTCCTCTGTTGGGACCCGAACCACCACCTCTTGATCCTCCAACTCCTGAAGGGAGGACAGAAGAGCTGATGATTTTTCTTTGCACCTTGGCAGTTCGGTGACCAAAAGTCTCAAAGGGGGAGGACTTGAAAATTCCAACCTGTATGCTCGCCTTATGATCCCCAGCACGAACTGGTTGCTAGTGATCATTTCCTATTGGGGAAGGATGACCCCCAACCTTCCTCCCACCTTGACTCCGTCACTGCGGCTTTTGGGGCTTCTCAGGAGCACGAAAAATTGCTCCTCCACGCCCTTTGCCTTTTTGCCCCCAAAACTTCTTCTCTTCTGGTTTAGTGGCTTCCCCCTTTTTCTGGGACCAGAATTTTTTCTTTGCCTGCCCCCCAAAGTTTTTCTTTATGGGAAAGGCCTTTTTCTTATCAGCTGTTCGGTCTAGGACAGCCTCCAAACCTGGCCCAAACAGCAGGTCTCCTGTGAGGGGAATAACGCATAGTTTAACTTTAGAAGCGCTATCCCCTTGCCACGTCTTGAGCCATAAGGCCCTCCTTGCCGAATTGGACAAGGCTGCGGAACGCGCTGACATGCGTACAGACTCTGCCGATGCATCCGCCAAATACGTCACTCCATTTAGTAGTGTTGGGAAAGAAGCCAAAATAGTTTCTTTTGGCGTCCCCGCCTCAATGTGTGCTTTAATTTGAGTGAGCCAATGCTCCATGTTGCGAGCCACTACTGTAGCTGCCATGGCAGGCTTCAGGTTCCCCTGTGCAGACTCCTAGGATTTCGTCAGAAGGAAATCCATTCTTCTGTCCATGGGGTCTGAAAGTACCCCCATGTCTTAAAATGCCAAGTCGGTGTGCCTGGACACCTGCGAAAAAGCATCCAGTTTGGGAGTTTTATTCCAAACTAGAGCTTCCTCCTCCGAAAAAGGAAACCTTCTCTTTAACGCATTTGAAAAAAAGGGTTTCCTCTTCGGGTCTTGCCATTCTTTTTTGATGGTAATGACCAGGATCTCATGGACGGGGAACACTTTCCTTTTTTGCTCCCCTAAGCCCATGTACAACCGATCATGGAGCAACAGTGTCTTCTTCTCTTCAGATTCCCCAAAGTAGTGTGGATTGCATTTAGAAGCCTGTCCACCTCTTCGAGTGAAAGTTTATAACGTGAAGATCTGGAGGGCTCCCCCTGTCTCTTCTCCCTCTGCCTCCCCCTGGGAGTCAGAAGAGGCACTGTCTGGCTCTTCCACAACATCCTCCCTGAAGTCCTCTGGCTTCTCCCTGCTCCCGGAGGGAAGTACCACCGGACTAGGTGGAATAACTTGTTGCACTGGAGAGGGGCTGCTCTGGGGCAACTGAAAACCAGCAAACATATCCTTAAAAGATTGAAAGGTGCTAGAAAGCTCTTTCATAGATGCTGCTAGCTCAGAACCCTGCTCTGCCTCTCTCTCCCTAATTAGCCCCTCAATGCAACGTCTGCGAAGTGCCTTATTCCAATTTTCTCCAAAAGAGCTTTTACAGGAAGGACATTTCTTCTTGGAACTATGGCCAGATTTCTCAGTGGACTTCTGCGGAAAAAACACAGAAAAAAGAGCAAGCCTGAGAGAGCCATTGGCGCTGTCACAGTTATCCACCAGGAGTGCACACCCCAGGACCAATCACCACCAAAAGGAAACACTTCCTAATCCCCCCCCCCCGACCAACAGGACACGAATCACCCGTGAAGCTGACAAATATAGTGAGGAACACCACCCTAGGGTTCCTACCTTAGAGCGGCTGGTGCTGCTGTCCTCTGGAGGTGCGCGCAAAGTCTCCACCTCTGACATCTCCGTTTAGGAATGTGGCCGTAGACAAATGCTGAAAGTGCCGTCCCCACTGCTGCAAGCGTAGGCCGCACCAGCCCTAGCGTTCGGTTCTTCTCCCCTGCCGTGTCTGGGACCAGAGAGACGCGTATCCGGCGGAAGTGCCTGCCCCTTCCGGAACTGACGTCACTCATCATCTGGCCCGGTCTAAGCTTCCTGACCTGACCTGACACGCCGCCTGCAGCGCCCCCCTGGGCTAAAAGAAAATGGACCTCCTCGGTACGATTTTTCCCCAAAAACGCAGAGGGAACGATGAACAGGAACCCCCGGTATGTAGCTCCCTAGCCGACCGAGCCTGTTGTGAAGGGTCTGAGGGAACGGAGAGACCAGGTCCCCCCCTCCCCCGCAGAAACATAGCCTCAGCCTCCCCAGCTGTCTGGCTCTTGGCCCCAGCGGTGTCTCTCTGCCGGAGGAAACACCATAAACTGAGGAGCTGGAGGATGAGGTTTAAATCTCTAAGTTGAAAGGCAGTGTTTCCTAAGAGGGGAGGAGCCTGTGTCTCTCTACAGTACCTGTCCTGAAAGACGAACAGGGAAAATAGTCTTTAGAAAGCCAGAGCACACACACAAGTGCACAGAAATGCAGAAAGACCACTTTAGGTCTAATGCACTCTAAGCATTAACCCCCAATGCATGAGGCTCCCACGTTAGCTGTGGCTGCAGGGCACAGGTATACTGGACGTATGCCTGGATTGCACACTGCTTGCATTCGGGACATCCGTCCCTATATACTGCTCTAAACATACATACCGCTAGGTGCACTGCCCAACAGCAGCTGTCAGACTGAGTTTAAAAATGCTTGAGCAGTGGGGATTGAAGGTGCACCTGTGTCCAAAAAAGCAGTGTGCATAAGGCCTTACAAATAATGCCTTATGAAACACGTACATCTTTTTTCCCCCCATTTGTGGTGGTGAGTTTTTGATGGATTATGCATCCCTAATTTTTCCCTGGGAAGGTGCAGTTTCCAGCAAGTGCACCAAAAATGCAACAAGCAGGATTTAAAATAATGGCGCATTAAAAAGCTCTAAAGAGGACAAGTAACCTGGTAACCTGTATTGTTATTTTAGAGCATAAATCGCTCTAAAACACTTGGTGCCAAATGTAATGTTTAACCACTTCAGCCCCGGAGAATTTGGCTGCCCATTGATCGGGCCATTTTTATCAATTCGGCACTGCGATGCTTTAACTGACAATTGCATGGTCGTGCGACGTGGCTCCCAAACAAAATAGCTTTTCCCACAAATAGAGCTTTCTTTTGGTGGTATTTGATCACCTCTGCGGTTCTTATGCTTTGCGCTATAAACAAATGAAAAAAAAAAAGAAAAGAATCGCAATAAACGTTTGATTGGTTTGCGCAAAAGTTAGTGTCTACAAAATAGGGGATCGTTTTATGGCAATTTTACTACATTTTTTTACCAGTAATGGCGGCGATCTGCGGTTTTTATTGTGACTGCGACATTATGGCAGATACACCGGACACTTTTGACGCTATTTTGGGACCACATTTATACACCGCTTCTTCTGACCTTTCAGGATTGGGTCTGAAAGAGTGACTCCTCCCCAGGGCTAGAACTGGGTCCAGTAGTAATCGGCGCAGGCTCCTAACAGTAGGATGTGTGGCTCCTGGTCCCAGACAGGCAGGCTTTCTACCCCAGCCCCTGCCCTCAGCTTCTTCTCCCTGGACCAGCGATTGTGCCTTCCCTTGGCTCCCTCCCTTTCTCCACAGACACCACCTGGAAGCCTAAAAAGGTAAGCCCCTGGTTCACAGGGCTACTACATCCCCCCACCCCCCGAGGTCCGCTGGCAGCCGTCCTTTTCAGGATAAGCCACGGCGGTGGCCCCTGCGCCACCTGTGGAGCGATTCGCGGCTGACGCGATTAGGAAAGATCGCGGCTTCACCCGCAGCCTAGCGGCATTTTCTACCTGCAGCCACCCCAAAACAGGACACAATTACCCCCCCCCCACCCCAGGAGGATCCCTCATCCACCATCAGCATCCCTGAGCCGCCTCTTGCACCATTCAAACTAGCCACACAGCCTCCCGGCTGAAGCACTGCTCCTCGGTCGGCGGCCATCTTGGTACTCCCCAGCAATTGGGGTACCCCTGCCACTCACCCCCCTCCCCAAATCAATAATTCTTAACTGAAAGGACCCCCCCCCTCCATATTCTGCCCTTAAAGTTACCACCGCCGGTTTTCACCATTTTGATCCAGGGCTACGCGAGATCGCCCCCTGGGGGTCAGTAAGGAATTTTTTTCCCCTTTTTTCGCCTTCCTCTGGATCAAACCGGGGGGGTAGGATTAAATTGAATCCTCCTCCCTACCATTACCGGAACCCCCCCCCCCCCCGGTAGATTTCAGCCCTCGGCAACCATGACTAAGCTGACATACTCTGCAGCAACCATTAGGGGACTAAAGTCTTTTGCCTCAAGGTTACCGACCGCCACCAAAAAAGCCCTAAGGACTGAACGACTGTTTAGAATCGATCGACGGTCGACAGTCAACCACCACACCCATCTATTCCAACCTAAGCACATATCATGTGCTTTGATCAACACAAGATCGGCAGTAAGACACCAACTAGAAATCCATAATTTCATACAATACGATTTAGACTGCCTCTTACAGAAAGCTGGCTTACAGCCGACTAACACCATTCTACAAGAACTGGTGCCAGAACACTATCGTATTATAACTGAAAACAGAATAGGGCAAAGAGGAGTAGGCCTGGCGGTGATACACAAGACTCACTTTGCAATCGCTAAACCAGTCCTTCAAAACCATCTTCCATTCATGGAAACCCTTACTCTGCAACTGCAAACAAATTCCCAGGAGACCGTCTGTATTCTTCTCGGCTATAGACCACCCGGGCCAAAATCGCAGCTTCTACCATCACCGACGGAGTTTATCTCCACTTATACCCTTAACAACAAACACCTTTTGCTGCTCAGGGACTTCAATCTCTGGGCCAACTGCTCACAGGATCCCATTGCCGACGCCTGTATTGACCACCTGGAAGGATTAAGGGCTACAGCAACTAGTAAGTGGGCCCACACATGCCTCAGGTCTCACGCTCGACCTAATTTTTAGACAAGATCTGAAAATAAGCATTTTGGAACATGAACCATTGCCATGGACAGATCACCATGCAATTAAATTCATAATTTCCGAAATTCCCCCATTGATTAAAACACCTAAGCCGGTGACAACACACTGGACTAGATCTCAGAAGAAGCTCCATTCGGAACTCTTCAAATCTACCTTAGGAAATAAAACAAAAACAATTCAACCACTTCTAACAGCCTCAGAAACACTGGATGCCATAAATACAGCCCTATTACAGTCAGCCGACATAGTAGCGCCGAAACGCAAAGCCCACATCCGGAAAAACAAGTCCGGCTGGATCAACAACCAGCTGTCGTTACTGAAGAAAGAGCTCAAAAGGGCGGAAGCCGCCTGGAAAAGAAGTGCTTCAGAGGAGAACCTCATCATCTACAAGGCAATAACAAGAAAATACCACAAAGAAATCTTCAAAGCCAAGAAAAATTATTTTTCCAAGGCTATCAACAGCGCCCTAAACCGCCCCCGCGAACTCTTCAAGCTGGTCACTCAGACCATGAATCCAGGCTTATCTTCATCAATAAAATTGAGAGAATCCAGGAAAGCATTCAGCAAAACAATACCCACCTCAACCCCCCCCCCCAATCTTTCACACAACAACCAGAGAAAATTTCTACAATCAACAAAGTTCACTCTGGAACCCATCTCCATCGATGCCACTAAAAATATCATCGGTACTTTGCGAAACAGCACAGCGCCTAATGATATCATCCCCACTAAACTGCTGAAGGAATGTGCCGACATCCTGGCACCGCCTATCACGCAGCTTATAAACCAATCATTTAAGGAAGGCACAGTGCCCTCCCAGCTGAAAGAGGGCACAATCCAGCCCATCTTGAAGAAACCTACCCTTGACCCCAAGGACCCAACTCACCGCCATCTCATAACAGGCCTAAACGTTCTCTCCAAGGTAATGGAGAAAGTAGTGGTATAACAGTTGCAACAGCATCTAGATACCCATAATCTACTTGATCCATTTCAAATCGGGTTTCCGTTCCGGAAATGGGATGGAAACAGCATTGCTCAAAATATGGGACGACGCCCTTGAGGCCGCAGACGAAGTAGAATCTTGTCTCCTGGTTCTGTTGGACCTAAGCGCAGCCTTCGACATGGTAGACCACAAACTGTTACTGACTCGGTTGGCGGAGGTAGCCATAGTCGCAGAAGGTGAGTTATCATGGTTCTCCTTTATGGAAAACCGATCAACAGTGAAATTGGGACCTTTCACTTCTGAAAAATGCACGGTATCATGTGGAGTCCCTCAAGGATCTCCCCTCTCACCGGTGCTCTTCAACATCTATCTTCGCCCTCTTTTTTAAATCATCAGAAGTGAAAAGCTACTCTATCACTCTCATGCAGACGACACGCAACTGTATTTTCGCATCTGCAACAATAAGGATCATCATCGCAGTTTAGAGAAATGCCTCTCTTTGATAAAAAAAACTGGATGACAAAGTTATCTTAAAGGGGTGTTCCAGCCAAATTTAGTTTATTAAAAGTCAGCAGCTACAAAAAGTGTAGCTGCTGGCTTTTAATAAACACATACTAACCTGCTCCACGATCCAGCGACGGCCGGCGTCTTCATCCTAAGTGTGGGCACCCAACCGTGACAGCCTTCGGTTTCACGGCCGGGCACCCACTGCGCATGCGCGAGCGGCACTGCGCATGCGCGAGCGGCCCACCGCTGATTGGACAGGCGATCGCATGGGACCTGTCAGTGTCCCATGCAATCGCCTACAGGGAGGGGCTGCTGTAGGCGATTAAGCTTAATCGCCTAACCAGCCCCTCGGCGGAAGCAGGAAGTGGGACAGGAAGTCCCACTCCTCCTGAAGCCCCCACTCCCCCCCCCAAAAAATTACATGCCAAATGTGGCATGCAAGGGGGAGGGGAGTGGGTTGAGCGGAAGTTCCAATTTTGGCTGGAACTCCGCTTTAAACTCAACAGTTCCAAAACAGAACTTTTTCTATTTCACGCCAGTCGTAAGAATCAACTGGCAACAACCTGGACTCTTCCGCCCATTCTGGGCAAAATCATCACCCCTAGCTCCAAAGTCAAAAGTCTCGGGGTCATTTTTGACACCTACATGACAATGGACGCACAAATAGGGTCAGTAATCAGCGGATCTCACCATCTGCTGCGCCTACTACGCAGACTTATTCCATTTATTCCCAAAGAAGACGTAGCAGTCGTGGTGGGAACAATTGTAAACTCCAGACTGGACTATGCAAATGCCCTTTACCTCGGACTCCCAAAGTACCAAATCTCTCATCTGCAAGTCGTTCAGAATACGCTTTTAAAGCACTCCGACACATAAGTGCATCCATGGGAAGGCTCCGCAATATCTATGCGAAAAGATAAAAGCCCACAACTCCAATCGCGTTTTGCGATCCGCCGACTAAAATCTGGTCCAGATACCCAAAGCCAGATACAAGTCCAAGGGATAAAGAAGGTTTGCGGTACAAGGATCTATACTATGGAACGCTTTACCAACCAGCATTCGGTTGGAGGAAAACCTGACCTTCAGAAGACAGATCAAAACTCTGCTCTTTTGAGGTCTAGAGAGATAGGAACAACTAGCACCCAGAGGCGATTTAGTTCGCATGTGCAGCGCTATAAGTTTTTCATTCATTCATACAGCGATCAGTGCTATAAAAATGCACAGATTACTGTATAAATGTGACTGTCAGGGAGGGGGTTAACCACTAGGGGACGAGGAAGGGGTTAAGTGTGTCCTAGGGAGTGATTGTAACTGTGTGGGGGCTGGGCTACTAGTGACACGACATTGATCACTGCTCCTGATCACAGGGAGCAGATGATCAGTGTCCTGTCACTAGGCAGAACAGGTAAATGCCTTGTTTACACAGGCATCCCCTTGTTCTGCCTCTGTGACCCGATCATGAGAAAACACCAGCGGACAGAGTCCACGGGCACAGTCACAGGGAGTGCGGCGGTCGCGCACGCAACACAGATTCTTAAAGGGGACGTACGGGTACACCCATTTGCCTACTGCTGCAATTCTGCCAACTAATATCAGCATGCAGTGGTCAATCTTCAAAAACTTCTGCAATGCTATGACTGCGTAATTCAGTAATTTATTTTGATTAGCTAAACATGTACATCTGCATTACGGGTCCCCTAAATAAATTAAGTTAGGCTAAATGCTTTTCCAACATTCAGGAGAGGTCTTATATTTTTATCAATGAACACCAGACTTCCTCTGAAGCCAAGGTAAAAATTGTGCAGTTATCATCCTGCTTCTCCACATCGGTCAAATCAGATTTGTACTCGCTTAAAAATAAAGGGCTTCTGCTGAATGACAGAAAAGCATTCAACCATACTAATTCCCATGCAGCATCGCTTACTGTTATGCAGCTAATGCTACCATAGTATATAACAGGACATAGCTCTGCAATTGAATTGTTCTCGTCTGGGCAGCTTGGCATAGTAAACCTGGAATTTTACTTTAAAGCTAAACTCCAGGCAGATATACACTGATCAGTCATAACAATATGACCACTGACAGGTAAAGTGAATAACATTGATTATCTTGTGATGGCACCTAAAAGTGAGTGGGAAATATTAGCCACCAAGTGAACACGTCCCTGATGTTGATGTATTGAAAGCATAACATTTGGGCAAGCGTAAAGATTTGAGTGACTTGACAAGGGACAAATTTAATTAGCTAGACAACTGGGTTATAGCAACTGTAAAACTGCAGCTCTTTTCTAGGATGTTCCTGGTTTGCAATGATCAGAACCTACCAAAAGTGGCCCAAGGAACTTAATCTCAGCAAACAGGTCATGGGTAGCCAAGTCTCATTGATGCACATGAGGCAGGCCTGTGTAGTCCAATTCAATAGAAGAGCTACGGCAGCTCAAATTGCTGAAAAAGCAAATGCTGGTTTCAGTAGAAAATGGTCAGAACATCAAGGTGCATCAGTTTGTGGTGTATGGGTCTGTGTAACCGCAAACCGGTCAGGATGCCAATGCTGACCAATATTCACAGCCAAAATTACTTACAATGGGCACTTGAACATCAGAACTGGACCACAGAGCAACGAAAGAAGGTGGCATGGTCAAGTGTGTATGTGTCCCTTACCTGGAAAAGGGATGGCACCATGATGCACTATGGCAGTGGTTCTCAACCTGGGGGTCGGGACCCCCTTGGGGGGTCAAATGATGATTTGCCAGGGGGTCAACAAATCATGGGCTGTTTTCGAATCCCGCAGCCGCGGCACGGCTGGGGGAAGAGACTTGAAGTCAGCTGATGTGAGGAATGTGAAGTGGGAGAGGCTGGAGGAGACCCTATCTCCTGATTTCAGCATAGGTGTCACTGCTACGAGACACTACAAAGTCTGAGACACCGTGAATGCGGACACACAGTGAGTAACACTACCTGTGATTATAGTTGCAATTAAAAGTCCCCTCTACAGTTCTCAGATCAGCAGATGACCTTGATTAAGAGCACCCAAGTTGGCTGATCAGAACTCCCCCACCAGCACTGCCACTGATCCGACTAACCCCACCCCCCACCAAGAAATAAGAGAAGAAATAAAAATAGAGAATGCATGGAAGGGAGAGAACAAAGAGGGGAGGGGACAAAGAAAAGGGGAGCAAAAGACGGCTAGAGAGGGGTGGTGGGTGGGAAACAAAGGAGAACAAGGAGATAGAGGTGTACATCCTCATATGTACCATAAGGTGTTTTAATATTCTACAAGTGGAAGGGACTCAGGGAACGCTAAATGTCCGTGGGTTAGGGGCGCAAATTACTTGTCTTGCCTTGGATGCTGACAACCCACGCTACGAAAATAATTTTACCGTTAGGGGTCCCCGCAACTTGGGAAATTATATCAAGAGGTCATGGCACTAGTAAGGTTGAGGACCACTGCACTATGGGAAGAGGCAGTGATGCTTTGAGCCTTGCTCTGTTGGGAAACCTTGGGTCCTGGAGTGCTCGACTGAACGTGTAAGAGCCGTTTTGGAAGCAAAAGTGGGTGCTACTCAATATTAGGTGGGTGGTCAATGTTATGGCCAATCTGTGTATAATACACACTTAATGAAGTGCTGTGATCACAAATAAAATGCAAGCAGTGAAAGTACCTGAATTTAACCTGGTATCAGCCTACTACAGTCCTTACACAGCAGAGCATAAAATGGCTGAGGGAAAAGCAGCACTAGTGTAATATTAGCTATAAAAATATGCTGCGCTGCAAAAAAGAAAGTAAATAAGTGAATAAATATACTTGTGTGGACACCAAGTTCATTGGTGAATGGTATAAACTTAAAATAAAGTAAAACGCTAATAGAGTGAAACAGAAAAGTGAGTGGGAAATATTAGCCACCAAGTGAACACGTCCCTGATGTTGATGTATTGTAAAGTATAAAGTACGAACTTATACCCCGTATGGAATGAATGTTGATGTAGATGTAAATGCATTCATAGATAACAGTTAGGACATATTTTAAATGGCTGAGATAAAAGGTCGCTAAAAGTGTGAACAGCACCGGGACTAGTACATATATAACCCTTCTGTGTTTCAATATTAGGTAGATTTCTCATCACTACTAAATTGGCCCCCTTCTTTATATATAGGGACATATACCGCCTACTATTTTTCAATTTATCTATTTTGTTCTTTCCTTTCCTACTTGCTGCCACAGCAGAGTAAGTTCATAAAATGGTAGATAAAATAAATTTTAAGATCTTTACTTATTTATATATAATCTTTTATTCAGTTGCGGAGCATATATATAGGAGGCTGTTTAAAATTAATTAATGTTTGTATTTATCACTAAATTGCTTCTCACTAGTGTAATATTAGCTATGTTACATCAGCGATCTTAATATGTCTACTGAATTTAATTTTTAACTTTTTCTCCACACTTCACTGCCCCTCGCAGGCTTGGGGAGGGACAATACTTTTATTGCCCAACTGCAGCATACAGAAATCTAGTGTTTGTGAATGCCAAACTGTTTCTTTTTTTCTCAGTACCAATGTGATCAACAAATCCTGACAAAGCAAACTCCTTGTGATTACCAATCTCTATAGTACAAGCTAGTCAAAATAATTAATATACAGTACTACATGCATAAACCCCATGGCACACATCCAAGGATACAAAACCGTAATAGTTATTGAAACACCATTTACCTTGTCATTACAGTTTGTCTGTCGGGTCGAATGTCAATCAGTATCTTCATGATCTGGGGTTCAAACCCCATATCTAGCATCCTGTCAGCTTCATCCAAAACCTGTCGATACAGACATAGTTACCATTCTTGTATTAGAATCATCAAGGAACCACAATTAAAAAGTGAAATCTTTAAACAGGCTAGGAACCAAAATTAGGTCATAAAACAAGGAAGCCATCTACCCAACAGCTCAAACCTTAACCACTTAAGGCCCAGACCATTTGGCAGCCTAAAGGCCAGAGGAGTTTTTACAATTTGGTACTGTGCTGCTTTAACTCAGGGTTTGACAAATTTGCTTGGAATCTAGGAGACAGCTAAAAAAGTTAGGAGCCAGAAAACGTGCCTCGTCCCGACGAGCTCGCACTCAGAAGCGAACACATACGTGAGTAGTGCCCGCATATGTAAACGGTTTTCAAACCACACATGTGAGGTATCGCCTCAATCGTTAGAGCGAGAGCAATAATTCTAGCTCTAGACCTCCTCTAACTCAAAACATGCAACCTGTATAATTTTTTAAACGTCGCCTATGGGGATTTTAAAGGGTAAAAGTTTGTCGGCATTCCACGAGCGGACGCAATTTTGAAGCGTGACATGTTGGGTATCAATTTACTCTGCGTCACATTATCTTTCACAATATATAAAAAAAAAAAAAATGGGATAACTTTACTGTTGTCTTATTTTTTAATTTAAAAAAGTGTATTTTTCCCCAAAAAAGTGCGCTTTTAAGGCCGCTGCGCAAATACAGCGTGACAAAGCATTGCAACGATCGCCATTTTATTCTCTAGGGTGTTAGAATAAAAAATATATATATATATATAATGTTTGGGGGTTCTAATTAGAGGGAAGGAGATGGCAGTGAAAAATGACACATGCGGTTTTACTTGTAATGCCAACGGCCACCACCAGATGGCGCAGGTCACAGAAGGAAGCTTGGCACTTCACAAGGCCGCGGCCTCAATTACCGGAGATAGAGAAAGACTGTCCCGCTAAGATGCGCAAGTGTCATTCTTCCACTCCTGTTAATCTTTCAGCCCTTTCTGCCAACACAACCCACCTTGCTCTTCCTCTCTCGTTGCAGCTCCAAGAAAGGACGGTTCCAGTCAATGCCATTATTGACTCTGGGCATGTAGCTGCTTTATCGATGCCACCTTCGCTGACCTGCACAACATTCCTCTACAAGAAAAAGATCAGACTGTTTTCCTGGCAGATGGCTCCCGTATTAAGTCGGGATCCGGGAAACCCTTCCTCTGCCTACCACAATCACTTCCAAACATAAGGAACTGCTAACCCTGGATGTTATCTCCTCCTGCTGGAAGGAGGCAGGGGCATTACATAAACCCCTTAGGTCCAACTTGAAGATGATGGCAGATCTTAATTTTTGGAATCTTGGCCCCAGGAAGGAGCTTGATCGGGCAGTCATAGGGGCGGTGAGGCGGAACGAGTCGGCTCCCCTTTCACTGAATACATCAATGAATTTGTGATAGGGTTCTGGAACAGACTGAAGCAGATTGAGGTCATAGTCCATGCATAACGGGGTAGAGGACGGACGGGGGGTCTGAATAGGCAGTACTTCTGACAGTAGGTAGACGGGAATTATACTTCTCCAGATACCCAGTTAATCTGAGGATTGTGAGCCTGGAGCCAGGGTATGAGGAGATAACATCTTACGCCCGCAAGCTGCTTCCACCCTGGCAACAAACTACTCCAGGACCAACGACGAGGTGTCCATGGGAACCGCAGGTGCAGGGGCACTGGTTGCTGCCTCTGGAATGTCTGGGGAAGAAACAACAGCTTCTGACTTAATGCCGACTCACCGACAGCCCTAAGAACTAAGTCAAGGCACATTGTACAAAATACAATTTCCTCCCTCCTTGCTGCTCTGACCGGGGTTTTTTTACCCAGGGAACTCACCACCCAGCAAGAAACTGCTTAGCGCCATTGTCCACCCTGCCTTCACACACAGCGTGTGACTGGAGGTGCTCTGTGGGGCGATTTGCGCTATTCATGTCGTACAGGAAGCCATCCAGCTCTAGAGGTCCAGTCAGAGAAAAAACGCTCCAAAATATCCGCCGGGCGCCTCAGAGATAAAGGGCATGGGCTACAAGAAAAAGGCCTGCCCGCAATGAAGACCTGTGCCACAGGGCGGCCATGACAAAATGGCTGCCAATGGGAATTTCAATGCTGAAAAAAAAAACAAGAAAATGGCGCAGACGCTACCCAAAATGGCGCCCAAGCACATTGAGGTGGACAGAAAGGTTGCAGAGACACCGAGGAGGCTTCTAAGTGACAATACCACCCCCCACAGAGAGCGGAACCGGTCACCCCTGACAGCCCTTAACCGGGATACAGAGTCCCCCCCCCTACAGGTATACCCCGGCTGAAGCAGCAGGCCCGGCAAGTGGAGGAGGAAGGAGGGGGACAGAGGGAGAGGAAAGGGAGGAGGACAGGAGCCCCCTAAGCGACCCCCCAGGAATGCCCAGCTGTTCTAACCTGTCGTAACAGGAGGAACATTACCTACCCATCCATGCGCGGACTTGCTGGTGCGTTCCTGATGGACCCACAGCTGAGCAGTTTGGAGTGGCTGTCGGCCATGGTCTACTGTGACAACAGTAGCCCAGTCATATGTAAACCCCGAAGCATAGAGCTCACCGGCCACCCCTGGAGCAAACGGGGCATGTCTTGGCTGACCCAGCCCGTAGCCAAGGTCTGCTCCCACTCGATGGCCGGACTGGGGAGACTACAAGGATCTATATTATCCAGCCTGTCACCCAGCCGGCAATTGATAGTAGATCTCAGGACCAAAAAATGTAATGAATAAATTAAAAAATGTCTTCGGGACTCTGGGTCCAAAAGGTAGCCAGATCCTTCTCTACTAAGCAGAAAAAAAACTGAGCTGCTGGCTGCAGGGTGAGGGGTTATGACCGGAGGGACCGCCCCCTGGGCGGGCTGTTCAACTCTGTTAAAGTTACATGTATTTAAATATCTAACATGTCTGCCTAGTCCTCTCCTAATAAACGGAACATAACCCACAAGTCAAGATTTAAGGAGGCTATGTCCGTCCATGGACAAAAAGAGAAACCGTTATTGCTTGCCGACATCCTGTTTGCAAGACCGCTGGCTGCTATCCCTCTCCTCAGCTCAACCAGCGGTCTGGCACCACCACTTGTAGTCCTCTGAAGACCGAGCATGGAGTTCCATTTCCTGTAGTGGGCAGAGGGGGTCTCAGTTCCCAGTCTGTGCCGCCCAGGTGTCCACCCCTACACTCTGCATCCCCCTACCTGCCATCTCTGTGCAGAGCGGGGATTATTATCAATCAGTTGTATGACACAGCGGGGAAGTCTGACTTTGTCAGGTATAGCATACGAGAACATAGATCGTTGATGCCCCTCCACCCAACGCTTTGATCGACAGCGCACTGTGCCAATAACAGTACAATTGGCACAGTGCGCTGTCAATCATAATGTTCTTGTATACTATACCTGATACAGTGGGTGATGCCCGCTGTGTCATACAACCGATTACTGATAATAGTGGTATGGGTGGAACTCCACTTTAAATAATTCTACATTGGCTAAAATTATATAATAATTGTTTAGGCATTCTCTGGCAATGCATGACACATCTCACTGAAGAGGACTGTCTGTTGGCTTAGTAAATGGAGGATACAATGAATACAAATGAAGCAGACATCAGGCTTAAAGGGGTCGTGAAGGTAAATGTTTTTTCACCTTAATGCATCCTATGTTTGCCTTTAGTGTTGCTTTAAGACTGGTGCAGATTTCTGCTGGCCCAAAATGTGTGGAGGGAGCTCTCTCCTGCTGGAAGTCTAGGCAACTTTAGTTGAGGTAGAAGGGTACATCTACCCTCCAGTGACATCCTAAAATGAGAGTCAAGACCGCTCCGAAAAGGTGGTGTCCCTAGAAAATGTAATGTGAACACTGAAAACATGCCTGCTCTACAGAATGCAAACAAACCAACTCATACAGGCAGAAGACAGGAGAATCCACCAAATCTTAACCACTTCCGGACGCAGTGTATTTTTTTTAGCACCAATCACTGTAATGATGTCACTGGTCCCCAAAAAGGATCACTTAGTGTCTGACTTGTCTGCTGTAATGTCACCGTCCTGCTAGAAAAATCACTGATCGCCACCATAGTTTGTAGACACTTTTGTGCAAACCAATCAATATACGCTTTATTTTTTACCAAAAACATGTAGCGGAATAAATATTGGCCTAATTTTAGAAAGAAATTAGTTTTTGCAGTTTATTGGATATGGTTTATAGCAGACAGTAAAAAATAAAAAATAGATTTTTTTGTTTATTGGGCAAAAAATAAAAACCGCACAGGTGATCAAAGACCATCAAAAGAAAGCTCTATTTGTGAAAAAAAAAAAAAAAAATAATGGGTTTGTTTGATTACAGCATTGCATGTCCACGCAATGGTTAGTTAAATTGACACATTTAAAAAAAATGGCCTGGTCAGGAAGGGAGTAAAACCTCTGGGGCTGAAGTGGTTAACAGTTTCAATATAGAATGTGGAGGGGGAGGGAAAGACCCAACCACAAGCCAAGTCTATTACCCCAGAATATAACAATTTGTACCAAGACCACAGTAGCCAACTGGGCTTCTTTTCCATAGAGCATGTTATTCATAAAACTGTTAGAACTTATTATGGCAGGATTCCGCTGAAGAAACCGCAAAAGCAGTCCACTCTGATAACAGGCTCTCCATGAGGATTGGGCTGCAAGGTTAAACGAGTTTCCCAGCCTTTAGCACATGCATTGGAAAGTAGATAAGTCTCAAGGACACTGGGGGATCCTAGGGAGGCATTAGTACTTCTGGAGCTACAGGCTATCCTTGAATCGAATGGTACACATTGTATTACACAATCAAAAGCCTCTCTGAACATGCAACTTCCTGGCAGAATATATTGTGGCAAGGATTAGGAAACTATGAATACAGCCAGGTCAGAGATTGAGCAGTGGGGAAGCATTAGGCTTGCTTAAGGCCTACAAAATTATGAGGACCCAAATAGGAGACAATGTACCAGCTGTTCGTTCTGGATCCAGGAAAGAAACACTGCAGGTTGCCTGGGTAGAGATGCCTTTATCACCTCCTACTTGAGTTAACTGTTGAGCAGTACAAATGGTGCCAGAGACCACTGGTACCCCCTGGCAGGGCCCAAAAACAAAAGCAGTTGCCATGTGTTTCTCAGGGAGGGGCATCCTGCTCCCTGAGATGCCCCAACAAACCCAGAGCTACCAAACCCTCAGCAGGACTGAAGAACTGAAAATAAATGCTGGGCTAAAACCCTAACATATATGCCAGGCCTCAAGCCAAACAAAGTGGAAGGGTACCAAGTATGGTGTCATTTGGCAGCGTATGACCACACAGTACTTATCCATGTGTTACATGGGCATTAATCTAGCCAATAGTGCCCGCCCCAAATGCTAGCAACACAAAGAGTGCCAAGCATGATGCTCACAGGTGACACTTGACCATTACAGCACTTGCCAATTCAGGATATGGGTACCTGTTCACAATACGGCCACTGACTTCCATCTCCAACAAGGATGCTGATGCTCCCACTGCAATAATATACAAGTCCGGGTCGTGAGCAGCACAGGAGGGAGCCTATGCTCAGAAGACCTATGGCTGAATACCAGTATAGTGGCAATAACGGGATATGGTCCAACAGCAACTGTAAAGAAAATGGACACTACAGCTAGTCATAATCATAAGAGCTCCAAACACCCAGCCCACAGAGGCTGGGGAAAGGGGGAAGCGATAGACCAATCTAGGCCACCCAGGGAGAGGATAATATTCTGTATACTCCTCATATCCTGTATGACTTCCCTGTAAAAGTTCATCTCTCTTCTGCAGCAGGGGCACTGTCTGCCTGGTGGAGAAACTGACAGAGCAGTGGAGTCACTGTCATGAGCCCCCATGAGGAACACTTACAAGTTGCCCTTAGATCCAGGATAGGGCTGTTGCAGCTTAACCACTTTAGCCCCGGACCATATTGTTGTCCAATGACCAGAGCACTTTTAGCGATTCGGCACTGCATCGCTTTAACTGACAATTGCGCGGTCGTGTAAAGTGGCTCCCAAACAAAATTGGCGTCCTTTTTTCCCCCACAAATAGAGCTTTCTTTTGGTGGTATTTGATCATCTCTGCGGTTTTTATTTTTTGCGCTATAAACAAAAATAGAGCGACTATTTTGAAAAAAATGCAATATTTTCTCTGTAATAAATATCCCCCAAAAATATATAGAAAAAAAAATGTTTTTCTCAGTTTAGGCCGATACGTATTCTTCTACATATTTTTCGTAAAAAAACACGCAATTAGCGTTTGGTTTGCGCAAAAGCTATAGCGTTTACAAATTAGGGGGTAGTTTTATGGCATTTTTATTTTTACTAGTAATGGCGGCGATCAGACACTTTTGACACATTTTTGGGACTATTGGCATTTTTTTAGCGATCAATGCTATAAAAATGCATTGGATTACTATAAAAATGCCATTGGCAGTGAAGGGGTTAACACTAGGGGGCGACGCACGTGCCCCGTAAAGTCCTGACGTAGAGCTACGGTCTCTCGCCCAGGAGAGCCGACCTGCGCCGTATAACTGCTGCGGCTGGTCGGCAAGCTGTTAAGCTGCATGTACTTAAGGATCTGCATGTACTCATAAGTAAACCAAGATTTCTTACTCCTCGAGGCACTGGCCCATAGCAGGTTGGATGGGTTGGTCACCATCAGCGGCTGCCTCTAGAAGGCTTTTGTGCCCAGTGCCCTACTACTGAAGGTAGTACTTTAAACCCATTGGTCAGAGATTAAGATCTCTGCCATATATTTCAATGAATGCAAGAAAAAATATTCCTTATTAGCCCGGGATTGTGCAAATCTTTCAGGTTTCAACTGTTGTGGATACGAGGACCGGAAATAGGTAAAATTTTCTAAGCAGGAGCACAGATGGCAAAAAAAGTCAATAGGAGGTTACAACTCTTCCTCACTCGAACAATAGATTTTTGGTTTAATAAAAATACTTTCTTGGAAGTAGATCATAGGATATCTTCAGATCAATAACAATAGTTATCCTGTCACCTTCGAATAAATGAACAACCTTCCTTTGTGCATAGCTTTAGCCATAAATCAAAAAAGAGAAGGGATGGGATACCCATGAAATACTCCACAAAATGGATTTACAGGTTAAACCAAAAAAAAATAAAAAAAATTCTCAAACATTTCAGGACACAGGGTATCCTCATATTCACCATCACCATTCATGCCCCTGATGACGTCTGTATGATGAAAAGCATTGGGTGGAGTAGGACCACATGACGTTGTCACGCACGAAGATCAGAAACATTGCTTTACCTGGCTGCTCTACATGCAAAATTTTATCTGATGTTGGGGGAGTGTTTTTGCTGGATTTTCAATAAATTTGATTATCGTTAATACTACACATGATGAAGGGTTTCTTTGCCTATCCCTGAACACTGTATGCATTGAGATCCATAGAAAGTCCTTTATAGCAGGGGTTGTCAACACTTGGCCGCGGCCCACTACCAGGACGTAGCTACCTGCAGATAGCGTTTCTGCCGATATTAGGCGTTCCTGGCGATTGGGTTTTGTAACCCTGATGGTATGAGTCAGTGTATGCATTTCTGTTGGTGGAGGATCGCTCACAGGCTTTTTTTGTCTGCACTTACTGGAATCTTTACCTTGAGCTTCTAAAATGAGCCACTGATAAGGACTCACTATTTTTTAGCGCTGCACCTTACTGTATAGGGTTTTTACAATACGGATGTCTCAAAACACTGAACATAAGGGGAGGGCAGCACTGCAAAAAAAAAAAAAAAACCCAAACAGCTAAACCAGAACAGGGTAGAGCCTCACGCCGCAGCCTGCGAGACTTGTATGAGAAGACCAAGTAGGAGCCCTACAAATTTGAGCTACCAAAGCTTGATGGCAATTTGCCCCAAAAAGCACTTGTGGCAGAAAGCCATCATGCCAAGTTCACACATGATGTGCAGTGTGAATTTCCCAAGAGGTTTTTTTTCCGGGTCGGCGGGGGTCGTGATTGACAGAGTTTTGTTTTTTTAATAAAGGAATTGTCAAAAATGGTCTCTGATGTCATTTCTTTTTGATACTTTTTTTGGTGAATGAGTAGGAGTACCCCAGACTGATTCACATTGGGGGAGGGGGGGGGGGGGGCATGTGAAGTATTGCCACCACAGTTGCAAAATCCCTAGGCAGAATTGAGGACAAAAAAACTGAAAGGTCAAGGTAGAGAGCAGCAGGATCAACTAGGTTCAACCAGGTTTTTTTTGCAAAATACAGAAAACAAATCTCATACCGACTGACTAACAGCATGTAAAGAAACAATTACATTGATAATTTCTTTATTATGTAGGATTAGTGACACTTTGAATATTTACTTACCAAATAAGTTATACTTTTTAAAGTAACAAAGTTGTTCATTTGTAGATCATGCAGTCTTCCAGGAGTAGCAATGACTATATCCACTCCCTTTGCAACAACATTTATTTGGCCTTTACGGTCCCCACCGCCATAAATGCAAATGCTAAAAAACAGAAGCAAAAATATATAGTTTATTCTGAACTCCTGTGACCCATTGTCATGTCACTTAGCTGGTTCAGGCTCTGGATCGGATATACATTCAGTATCCATCCAGACGCTCCAGAGACCGCTGGAAGGGCAGAGCAGAGAATGGTGACTGACCATTACTAGCACTCTGCAGAGGGGAGAACTGAGCAATCTCAGGCGTTTAAATCTCTCAGGTCTCAGTGCAGAACCTGTGGGGGGGGGGGGATTAGATGTAGCATCAGAGAGTATAAAAAAACGTCGTCCCCCCCTTTTTATATAAAATCTTTTAACTAACAAACAGAACACACATGACATCATACACATTGAACCTAAAATATTTTAATACGGTTTCATAATGCCCAAAAAAAATATATATAAAAAATATATTTCTCGTTTCCTTCCCGTCTATATATTTTATCAAAGCCTAAATCAAAAACCATCCCATTTATGCACTTAAATACCAAGCCAGAAAAGACAAAAGGGGGAAGAGAAAATCATTAAATGCCTTATATCTCAAGTGACCCCAAGCATTCCTTATATGGGAACACCCATATTATAATTAAAGCGGGGGTTCCGCAGGTTTATCTTTTTTTTATGATTGTGCCGGTGTTACCTTGATTCATCCTGCACTCGTGTCCTAATGCTTTCTCCGTCCATATATTCAGTCAGCATGAAAGGATATTTTATAGGGCTGTGCAAATTAACTTTTAATTAATCGATTAATCTTTAATTTTTTTGACCGATCAAAATCTTTTTGATCAATTAAAATTCTTTTGATTGGTACTCACCTCTCACTTCTGGGCCTTCAGGGAGTTCCGTCGGAGATCCGGTGACATCACGGACACCATGGGGGCTTGCCGTGTCCATCCGAAGGGCTCGCTTGCTGTGCCTTCATATCTGCATGCCGGCGGGACCTTACTATCCGCCACACACAAGGGCTGTTACACTTCCCTCTATCAACCTGGGATTCTATAACTATCCACTGGGAGTTGTGATAGTTCCCTTCATGGGACACCTACATGCCGACGGACTGATGTTAACCCCTCCTCATCTGGATTCAGCAATGGTATCGTTGTACACATTTTTATACCAGTATCATACTTAGCTACATGTTTTTATGACTGCTTTTGCTACCGTTTGGTATTACTCGCATCATTTTTACAGTTTATGTAGCTACATCGATTTTATCTCCAGTGCAATATTTATTTTGTTACCTACTTGAAGACTATAACATTTTTAATGTTATTCCCATCGAGCGCTACCTTTGTGTGTGTTTTGTATCCTGCTATCCATTTTTCCAGTGGTTGGGAGCTGCACTGGGAATCAGCCTGCAAGGAGATCAGCTAAAAAGTAGTTGGATCTGTATGTACGTCATTAATCGAAATTAGTCGATTAATCGATTAAAAAAAAAAAAAGATTAATCGAACACAAAAATTTTGATCAGTAACAGCCCTAATATTTTTTAAAAATCCGTGATGGACGTTTCCATTTTGCCTGTGGGCAGTCTGAAGCCCAGAGGCAAACGCTTCCGGGATACGGGCTCCTGCCCACGCATGTGCAGTGTTGACGGCGAGCGGCGCCGTCAACACTACACAGTTAAACCTGTGTTCCCTTAGCTAAAATGGCGAAATAGGAACAGCCCTGGTCACATGATCCGCTTGCCGAGTCACATGACCAGCGAGATATCAAGGGACTACACTACAGCGCGTCTCCTGGGAGTCTCTACACATCACTCCCAGGAGACAGCGCTGAGACGGGGAATCGCAAAGACACGCCCACACCCGCGGGGAAAGTTTACGGACGGAACATGACATGCTCGCTGTCAGAAAAAAAAAAACACTGGATTAGAAATAAGGGGTGGCTAATTGTAGGATTAAGATGATTTTTAGGGTGAACCTCCGCTTTAATAGCGCTCATGGGAATTAGATGCTGTATACAGTTTGTCCAGCCACTTTGCCCACACTTTATCGTACTTACTAGGACAACACCTATTCATGCAAGTATTTCCATACAATGGGAGATTATTATTTATCAATTGTTTCCAGTAGAGGAGCGTAGGAGGACAAGGTTTCTTCCAATGCAACGCAATAGCTTTTAAGAATAGAATAATGTTATATTAGCAAACACTCGCTCAGACACTGTAGGAAGAATAGCCTCTACCAGGCCCAGTAAGCAAACATTGAAACCGGTTAGGGAGCAGAAGTGATAGCATGCAAAAGATCCACCACTTCTACCCAAAAAAATAGCTATATATGGGCAAGTCCAGGAAATGTGTGTAAAATCCCCCTGAATTGCTCCATATCGCCAACACTCTGAAGAGCACACATGACTTCTCTTTTGAAGTCTGTGTGGCGTTCTATATGCTCTATGTACCAATTTATATTGGATCTTCTGGTCTCTCAAAGATGGCAAAAGGGAAATCCCACACACCCCTATAAATCCTCCATATCCGAATCTGGTATATCTCGCACCCACCTAGCTCTTATAGACCTATAAAGATAGAAATAAATGCAAGATGAGAATACAATCACAAGGTGGGCTTAGGTAAAAAGAGATGAATCTGCGCCACAGACAACTTAAATAAAAAAGTGGTGTAATAAAATAGTGGTGTGATAAAAATGAAAATGAAGTAAAAGTAAAAAGTGGCTGCCCCTACATAAAAACCCACCTGGGTGGGAGTGAATATTAAGTAAAAAATAGCAGGTAATGGCGCCTACTAAAAATAAAGTGCATAAGGAATGTGCAAATATAAATATAAGTATGAATGGTGTCTGTCCAAAAAAGTGCTGGTCCTAGTCAAAGTATAACATATATATAACACAAAATAAATGAATATTAATTAATAATTTTGTGATTAAATTAATATAAATAATTCATAAAAGTCCAATTCCTAATGATAAAAATTTCCAAAATAGGTGTTGCAAAATTAAATGATGATAATAATAATAATCCAAGAAAAGTCCAGTTTTATAAAAATATATATATTTTCAGGATTGCTTCCAAAAATTTAAGTGATATGTGCTTCATGCAGGTATAGCCGTCAGTGGATCACTCAGTGCTCTCCCCCAATGGTCCCGCACTCACCGGATCCAACTACCCCTGCAGGGGTAATGGGCTTCTCAATAAGTTTCCACACTTCAGTAAAATCTGCCTGGTTTCCTCACATGGGGTCTATCCAACCATTCAGCCGCTCATAGAGAAGATAGGATGAAACGAAAATGCCCAATAGCGTGATACCGTTTTGTAACAAGTAAACATTTATTCTTGGTAAACAATGGGTACTCACAATTTACATGCAGTTAAAAAGCCTTTAGGAAATATGTGCTGTAGCTCTAAGGAACGTTCGCTCGACCGGTTTCGTCGTTCTGACGTCATCTGGAGCGTGCCTCTGAGTCTACAGCACTAGCTATTTATAATTGACGTTATGTCGGAAAATGCGGACGTTGTGTCGAAAAATGCGGACGTTGTGTCGACAAAATGTCGAAAAAACGGGTCCGACGTTACGTCGTAAAAATCCGTTGTTCCGGTATCCTCCATGTTGGAGATTACTACAGACCGTAGTCCTAACACTAGAGGCTCAGTGTTATAGTCGATACGACGACGGATGTTCTGTCGGGAAAACAAACCCCCGATCCTACGTCGAAAAAGTTCCTAACTTTCGAGCTAGATCGAAATATAGTAAAAACTTGATTATTTAGCTGATCTCATTATTACAGCGAGGTGATATTAATAACATAATCAGATATATATGGGATTGCAAATGAGTGAAAAATATATATATATAAAAAGTTATATAAAATGTATATATAAACATTATGGGAAAAACCCTTAGTTAATAGAATACAATTAAAATTATAATTATATGAGGAGTAGTTGATAGGAGAAAAGAGAGGTAGATAAGTGTATGTCGATGAGGCACTCCGATGTATTATTATACTTAGATGTATGAAAATATTATATAAAATTAAAATATATTAAAATATATAAAAATATGGAATATGAAATTTAGTGTAAAATTATTAAAATTGTTAAAAATTGGTTAAAAAACAATTTAGATCCACATCAATATTCATACCAGACGGTTGGAGGGTGTCTAACGTGTAGATCCACCGGGTTTCATTTTGGGATACTTTTATAGTTTTATTTTCCCCCCTCCAGTGTTCTTTTATTCTGTCTATTCCATAGAAAGTCATGCATCCCGGATCTTTATGATGGTAATCTCTAAAATGTCGAGACACACTATGTTTATGGAACCCTTTTTTAATATTAGCTATGTGTTCTCGAATCCTGATATGTAGTTCTCTTGTTGTTCTGCCTACATATTGTTTTTGGCATGGGCATTCCAGGACATATGCAACATGTGTACTACTACATGTTATCAGCTCTCTTATTTTGTGTGTGGTTCCATTAGTTGTAGATGTGAACTCAGTTTTTTTTCTTATTTGTCTTTTTGCTAACTCGGCAGGGTAGGCATTTACCACATTTGTGGAAGCCTTTGAGGTTTTTGAAAATTTGAATCTGTTTTGGGGGGTCAATCGCATTGTGGACTAATCGATTTCTTAGATTGGGGGCTTTGCGATATATGAAACTCGGTCTGTTCGGTAATAGATTTTTCAGGCTTTTATCAGATTGCAGAATGGGCCAGTATTTTTTGAATATTTTTTCAACGTCTCTATGTTGTATATTGTATCCAGTCAGAAGTAGCCTTCCTGACTGGATACAATATACAACATAGAGACGTTGAAAAAATATTCAAAAAATACTGGCCCATTCTGCAATCTGATAAAAGCCTGAAAAATCTATTACCGAACAGACCGAGTTTCATATATCGCAAAGCCCCCAATCTAAGAAATCGATTAGTCCACAATGCGATTGACCCCCCAAAACAGATTCAAATTTTCAAAAACCTCAAAGGCTTCCACAAATGTGGTAAATGCCTACCCTGCCGAGTTAGCAAAAAGACAAATAAGAAAAAAAACTGAGTTCACATCTACAACTAATGGAACCACACACAAAATAAGAGAGCTGATAACATGTAGTAGTACACATGTTACATATGTCCTGGAATGCCCATGCCAAAAACAATATGTAGGCAGAACAACAAGAGAACTACATATCAGGATTAGAGAACACATAGCTAATATTAAAAAAGGGTTCCATAAACATAGTGTGTCTCGACATTTTAGAGATTACCATCATAAAGATCCGGGATGCATGACTTTCTATGGAATAGACAGAATAAAAGAACACTGGAGGGGGGAAAATAAAACTATAAAAGTATCCCAAAATGAAACCCGGTGGATCTACACGTTAGACACCCTCCAACCGTCTGGTATGAATATTGATGTGGATCTAAATTGTTTTTTAACCAATTTTTAACAATTTTAATAATTTTACACTAAATTTCATATTCCATATTTTTATATATTTTAATATATTTTAATTTTATATAATATTTTCATACATCTAAGTATAATAATACATCGGAGTGCCTCATCGACATACACTTATCTACCTCTCTTTTCTCCTATCAACTACTCCTCATATAATTATAATTTTAATTGTATTCTATTAACTAAGGGTTTTTCCCATAATGTTTATATATACATTTTATATAACTTTTATATATATATTTTTCACCCATTTGCAATCCCATATATATCTGATTATGTTATTAATATCACCTCGCTGTAATAATGAGATCAGCTAAATAATCAAGTTTTTACTATATTTCGATCTAACTTCCGGGTTTTCCCGACATGAAAACGAACGTTTTTTCTCCTTTTTAATACAGAGCCTCTTGTGACCGGACTCCGGTCTGCAAAAATCTCTAACATGGAGGACGCTCGAAAGTTAGGAACTTTTTCGACGTAGGATCGGGGGTTTGTTTTCCCGACAGAACATCCGTCGTAGTATCGACTATAACACTGAGCCTCTAGTGTTAGGACTACGGTCTGTAGTAATCTCCAACATGGAGGATACCGGAACAACAGGAGTTTTTACGACGTAACGTCGGACCCGTTTTTTCGACATTTTGTCGACACAACGTCCGCATTTTTCGACACAACGTCCGCATTTTCCGACATAACGTCAATTATAAATAGCTAGTGCTGTAGACTCAGAGGCACGCTCCAGATGACGTCAGAACGACGAAACCGGTCGAGCGAACGTTCCTTAGAGCTACAGCACATATTTCCTAAAGGCTTTTTAACTGCATGTAAATTGTGAGTACCCATTGTTTACCAAGAATAAATTTTTACTTGTTACAAAACGGTATCACGCTATTGGGCATTTTCGTTTCATCCTATCTTCTCTATGAGCGGCTGAATGGTTGGATAGACCCCATGTGAGGAAACCAGGCAGATTTTACTGAAGTGTGGAAACTTATTGAGAAGCCCATTACCCCTGCAGGGGTAGTTGGATCCGGTGAGTGCGGGACCATTGGGGGAGAGCACTGAGTGATCCACTGACGGCTATACCTGCATGAAGCACATATCACTTTAATTTTTGGAAGCAATCCTGAAAATATATATATTTTTATAAAACTGGACTTTTCTTGGATTATTATTATTATCATCATTTAATTTTGCAACACCTATTTTGGAAATTTTTATCATTAGGAATTGGACTTTTATGAATTATTTATATTAATTTAATCACATAATTATCAATTAATATTCATTTATTTTGTGTTATATATATGTTATACTTTGACTAGGACCAGCACTTTTTTGGACAGACACCATTCATACTTATATTTATATTTGCACATTCCTTATGCACTTTATTTTTAGTAGGCGCCATTACCTGCTATTTTTTACTTAACAAGGTGGGCTTATCCAGACACTCAGACCCAAGCACTGATTCTAAAGTGGATTGTCTAATCATTAAAACTATCCTCTGGAAACTGTAGATGTAAAGTATTAAAGAATATATCTAGATGGGAACTTGTAACGTTAAAAGTCCAAGTAAGTGTAAAGAAAAGTAAAGTAGATAATTTCCAATCAGTATTCGAACCACTTACCGACTGCGCCATAGCTGAATGACGGCTACAGCACGGCTCGATAACTCTGGGAGGGCGTACATCGACGTCCCCTATAATCACACTCCCTCTGGGGCACGCACACAGATGACAGAGCAATCACTTGTAAACAAACAGGCGTCATGTCGGGTTCCTCTCTCCCTTTTCTGTATCGATTGGTACAGTGCAAGAGGAGAGGGGAGAGATCGGTTGCAGCAGCGCTGTGGGCTGGATGTGTAGTGCCCACAGCGCTGCTCTGTGCCCATTGCAGCCTCTGCCATCCCTACACCATTATACTCTGCCATCCCTCCCACCCCCCCCCCCCCCCCAGCCATATTCAACCATACCCAGCAATACTCAGCCACATTCGGGTCATACTCAGCCGTAATCAGCATTAACCAGCCTCTGTATGTGGCCAGGCTGTGGAAGTCTCCCACATGTGGTATCACTATACTCAGGAGTAAGAGAATGTATTTTTGGTTTGTACATGACATGAGTTAGAAATCTTGTACGAACAGGCAACTGTGTAAAAAAAACAAAAAAAAAAAAAACGTTTTCAAAATTTCTTTCCTCACTATGCCCCATTTGTGGGGTGTTTTCTTTCCAAAACTGGGTCATTTTTGGGGTGTTTCCATTTTCCTGGTGCTTCAAAGGTGTAAGAGGTACAGGAAATTAGATGTGTAATTTATGCTCCTAAAACGCCTCAAAGTGCTCCCCTGCATGTTGGGCCTCTGTATGTGGCCACACTGTGTAAAAGTCTTAGACATGTGGTATCTCCAGACTCAGGAGAAATAGCAGAATGTGTTGTGGGGTGTAATTTCTGGCATGAATATGCTGTGTGTGAGAAATAACCTGCTAATATGACAATTTTGTGAAAACAAAAATCTTGATTTTTTTAAAGAATTGTGGAAAAAAATTAAAACTTCAAAAAAACTCACCATGCCTCTTACTAAATACCTTGGAATGTCTTTAAAAAAAGGGGGTCATTTGGGGGGTATTTGTACTTTCCTGGCATGTCAGGGTCTCAAGAAATTAGATGGGCCATCAGTACTTCAGATGAGATCAATTTTCAGAGATTGTCACGATAGCTTGTGGACTCACTTTTGGGGTTATTTTTACCAAATATATGAAGCATTATAAATTTTGGCCAAAATTTATGAAGAAAAATTACTAATTTGCAAAATTTTTATAACCGAAACAAGTTTTTTTTTTTTTTTACAGAATTGTCGGTCTTTTTTCTCTTATAGCACAAAAAAATAAAAAACCCAGCAGTGGTTAAATACCACCAAAATAAATCTCTTTGTGGGGGGGGGGTAGGTGGGACGGGAGGATATAAATGTCATATGGGTACAGTGTTGCATGACTGAGTAATTGTCATTCAAATTGTGAAAGCTGAAAATTGGTCTGGTTAGGAAGGAGGTTTAAGTGCCCAGTGGTCAAGTGGTTAATATTATATTTAGCCATGGTATAGGCTCAAGTATTTAACCCCAGATGATGCCTTATTAGGATGAGACGCGTCGGACGGGCTCTGCTGAAGCCACTGCAAGATTTGATTTTATCTACATGCTTTTATACAATAAATGTTTCCTGTTTAAATGGTATCACACTATGTGGCCTAGTCTCTTCTTCTTTTGCCAATGTACCATTTGGATGAATTGCCTTTGAGTTTTGGTCATCACATCCTCGGTTGAGACCTATTGGCGACAATAGTGCGATGGAACTCCGCTTCATATGTCCACATTGGAAATCGTGTATGCCAACATGGGTAAAGTAGTTATTCCTGCGCTATAGTGGAAACTATGTGTGCATAGGGTAAAGTGCGGCAACTACCGTATGGGCCAACCAGTACCCACAGTGAGACATGGAAAAAAAAAACAAGAGTTGCACTCAATAGCATAGAATGGTGTAATTGGTAAAATGTATAAATAACCAAAATAGTATAATTGATAAATGAATGTGCAAATATGCAAATAGACTGACTGAAAGATAAAAATCGTTATAAATGCCAAGATAAGGTAGATCCAAAGGTGTACTGAATGAATGTGCAAACAGTGCAGATAAAGTGACTCAGGTGCATAAATAAAATCACAATGTA
Organism: Rana kukunoris; assembly: GCA_029574335.1. NCBI lineage: Eukaryota > Metazoa > Chordata > Amphibia > Anura > Ranidae > Rana > Rana kukunoris. Next base: position 262,622,362 of record CM056052.1, on the reverse strand, counting down.
AAAGATAATATATGCAGTCGCAGAGGAAATCCCAGGATGAGGTAATGCTCCAATCAAAATGAAAACGACTGGACATACAACAATGACGGATGAATAATGATGGATGAATAAAACAGTGACCTGAATAAGAGTGAAAATACATACAAATAGTTGACTGTATAATGTAAGTAAAATCACATCATATGAATGGCGGATGGAACAAAGTGTAAATGTTGCAACTGCGACTCAAAGGGGTGAAGAAATTGCAAGGTGCAAGTAGAGTGCTTGGGTGCAGAAATAGAATCGGAACAAAGATCATTTATGCAGTCGCAGATAAAAAAAATAAAAATTGCAGGATGGTGTTATGTTCCCATCAACATAAATGTCCGAACATAACTGATATACACCATCACTCTCCTTCTTGGTCAAATAGCCCTTACACAGCCGGTCATTGTCCTGTTGAAAAATAAATGATGGTCCAACTAAACGCAAACCAGATGGAATAGCATGCTGCTGCATTTGTACGTGACTTCTTCAGAGAAGAAGTCACGTGGTGTGACGACACGCGTTAGGAGCACTAGAGGGAACGCGCCTGACGGCAGGGAGACGAGGCCCGCTGCTTTTATGGTGTTAGGTCCTTTTTAAAGCATCCAAATGTGAGTTTTACATATTTTATTAAAAGAATCATCATTTGAACGGTGGTACTGTGCTATGTGCCTTCCTCCTCCGTTTTTCTGCTTGTTCACCTGTACTTTATGAGAGCGAGACCCAGCCTTGTATTGGGCATCTGAAGTTGGTGAAGGAAACCAGAGGACATCCAGGGATCCCACCAGGTCCATTTACGAACTCGGGGTTCATTGGAGATAGGCCCACTATTCATAGCCTCCATGTGAGCATGTCCGATTCATCATTTGCTCTTTTAGTGTCCTCACACTATTATGCTATGTTCTTCCTCTGACAGCTTTTACATGTTCATCTGCCATTGAGATTCTTGGTCACCATCCGCTGCTGCTGCCTGTTTACCTGTTGGAGTTTACTCTTTTGTCTATTTTACTCTAGCCGTGAGGTGAGCGGTTAGGGACCACCAGGGGTGCTCGCACCGAAGTTTCTGCCCTCAGCACTTTTTTGGATATTCTCTGTTTGGGAGCATCACTTTATAGACTTTATTCCCTTGCCTAGTGCATCTGTTCACTTTCACTTTTGTTCACCTTTGTTGTATTACTGTACCATTTTGGTATGATATGTGATATCCACTGTCACCTTATATGAGGTTGTTCTCAGACCCATTTGCACCTATTTTTGCTTGTTTTTACATTTCTGTTTATATGTATATGCTTTGCACTTGTCCACCACTTTAGGATTCATTTCATTAATGGTATCTCACTCAAGGAGTGAGTTTCACTATTATTTCACAGCGCAAACACTACCACCTTTAACACAAACACTCTACGCCATCATCAAGGCGCTACTACAGACAGCAGACATAGTAGCGCCAAAATGCAAAACGTGCATCTGAAAAAACAACTCCAGCTGTCGTTGTTGAAGCAGGAGCGCAGAAGAGCGGAAACAGCCTGGAAAATAAGCTCTACAGAGGAAAACCACATAATTTACAAGGTATAAACTAAGAAATACCATAAAGAAATCTTTAAAACCAAAAAAGATAATTTTTCCAATATCATCGCAAATGCCCTAAACCGCCCCCGCAAACTCTTTAAGCTAGTCACTCAGTCCATGAACCCAGCCTGCCTAGAGGCCCCGAATTGTGAATCGCAAGAATTTTGCAACAAATTATCGGATTATTTCATTAACAAAATTGACAAAATCTGTGAAAGTATTCAGTAAAATAGAACCTTCATCGACCCCCCTTTAAATCACAAAGCCAATACCCACATAAATCCGCCGCAATCAACCTATTTCACTTCAAAACCCATCTCAATTGATACCACTAAAAATATTATCAGTACTCTGCGAGACAGCACAGCGCTCAATGATATAATCCCCACCAAACTGCTGAAAGAATGTGCAGACATTGTGGCACCGGCTATCACGCAGCACATAAACCAGTCATTCAAGGAAGGCATGGTGCCAACCTTGCTGAAACAAGGCATAAATAAACCAATTTAAAAAAAAAAACACCCTTGACCCCAAAGACCCAAACCATCTTCGACCCATAACAGGCCTAAATGTCTTCTCCAAGGTAATGGAGAAAGAAGTTGTACAACAGCTACAACATCACTTAGACACCATAAATTACTCGATCCGTTTCAAATCGTGTTTCTGTCCAGGTCACGGGACAGAAACAGCACTGGTCAAAATATGGGATGATGCTCTCGAAGCTGCAGACGAAGAAGAATCTTGTCTTCTGGTACTGCTGGACCTGAGTGCAGCATTTGATACAGTGGACCACGAATTATTACTGACTCGCCTAGCTGAAGTAGCTAGAGTAGCGGAATGTGATTTACCCTGGTTCTTCTTGGAAAACCAAAGACAAATAGTGAAACTTGGTCCTTTCACTTCTGAAAAACTCAGTGTCCCTTCAGGGATCCCCTTAGTCGCCTGTATTGTTTAATATCTATCTCCGCCCTCTTTTTGAAATCATCAGTAACCAGAAGTTACTTTACCACTCTTGTGCAGATGACACACAACTGTATTTTTGCATCTGCAACAACAAGGATCATTATCTCGGACTAGAGAAATGCCTTACGTTGATAGAAAATTGGATGACGAAGAGTTACCTTAAACTCAACGGTTCAAAAACAGAACTTCTCTTGTTTCACGCCAATCAAAAGAAGTCTCTCAACAATATGGACACCCCCGCCCATTCTGGGACAAACCATCACCCCAAAGTCAAAAGTCTGAGCCATTTTTGACACCTACATGACAATAGATGCACAAATAGGGTCAGTAGTCAGCGGATCGCACCAGCTGCTGCGCCTACTACGTAGAATCATTCCCTTCATCCCTAAAGAACACATAGCAGTTGTGGTGGGAACAATGATTAACTCCAGACTCGACTATGCAAATCACTCATCTGCAAGCCGTTCAAAATACGGCCGCTCGAATTGTGACTGGGAAAAAAACATGGGAATCAATCTCACCTTCACTGAGATCCCTTCATTGGTTGCCAGTAAAAGACAGAATCACCTTCAAGACATAGAAGTGTGTTCAAGGAAATGCCCCCCAATATCTATGCGAAAAATTAAAAGGTCACAACGCCAATCGTGTTCTGCACTCCACCAAACAAAATCTTCTCCAGATACCCAAAGCCAGATACAAGTCCAAAGGAGAGCGAAGATTTGCAGTCCAAGGACCGAGACTATGGAACGCTCTACCAACCAGCATCCGATTGGAGGTGAATTACCTGGCTTTCAGGAAAAAAAAAATCAAAACCCATCTTTTCTGAGGGCAAAAGTTCAGTTAGGGAATGGATACTGACCTGAGCTGAGAGGCCTCTGCCCTTAAGAATTAGGGATTCAGCCGCCAAGCCATCAAATTTAGCTGCTGTGAAGCAGGGTGGCAGATTGGGCCCTGAGACAGCAGATCTGGGCGCAGGGGGAGCGGCCACGATGCCCCTACTGACATCCTCACGATGAGTGCGTACCAAGCCCTCCTGGGCCAGGCTGGGGCCACCAGGCTCACAGACCTGCGCTCCACCCTGATCCTCCGTAGAAGGCGGGGAATCATCTGCAGTGGAGGGAACGCATACAGGAGAGAAAACTGGTGCCAGGGGCAAACCAACGCATCGGTCCCGTAGGCCGAGGGATCCCTGGCTCGGGATATGAATTTGTCCAACTTCTTGTTGAATCTTGTTGCCATAATGTCCACATCTGGAACTCCGAATCTTTGGCAAATCTCTTGGAATACCTGGGGGTGAAGAGCCCACTCCCCCGGGAGCAACTGTTGACGACGTTTGAAAAAATCTGCTTGAGAATTGTCTATCCCTGGGATGAACACCGCCGTGATGCAGGGTACATGGGCTTCGGCCCATGAAAAAATTAGGTTTACTTCCCTTTGAGCCGCTAAGCTCCTCGTGCCCCCCTGGTGGTTTATGTATGTCACTGCCGTGGCATTGTCGGACTGTATCTTTACTGGCAGGCCCTGAAGGGGGAGAGTCCAGGCGACCAGGGCCAGCCGAGCAGCTCTGATCTCTAGGATATTGATGGGAAGCAGTTTTTCTGCCTCCGACCACTGTCCCTGCTGGGTCTGTCTTTCTAGAATTGCCCCCCAACCTGACAGGCTGGCATCCGTGGCTACTATCTTCCACGTGATGGGGCAAAAGGATTTCCCCTTTGACAAACTGAGGGACCAGCCACCAGAACAGGCTGCGCTGGACCCCTGGGGAGAGAACTAACGGACGATCTAGTGCCTGAATGGACTTGTTCCAAGCAGAGAGAATGGCTGCCTGGAGATATCTGGTATGGATCTGGGCGTAGGGCACTGCTTCGAAGGCGGCCACCATCTTCCCCAGCAGTCACATACATAGGCGAATAGTCGGCCTCTTCTTGCCTAAGACCATTTGAACTGTTTGAGTTAATGACCTGACTTTTGCTTGGTAAAAATATCCTTTGGCAGTCTGTATCTAGCCGAAGGCCTAGATATTCCAACTGCTTTGTGGGTTGCAACATCAATTTCTCTTGGTTCACAATCCACCCGAATTCCTCTAGATGCCGAACTGTGCGGACTACTGCATGATTGAGGTTGGAAGCTGATCTGTCGATAATCAGGAGATCGTCCAGGTATGCCAGGACCAAAATGCTTTCTGTCCTTAGGACGGCTAGCACCGGGGCCAACACCTTTGTGAATACCCGCGGAGCTGTTGCCAACCCGAAAGGGAGGGCTACGAACTGGTAATGACGGTGATCTATCATAAAACGAAGAAACCTGTGATGTGCCGGGTAGATCGGCACGTGCAGATATGCATCCTTTATGTCTATAGATGCTAGAAAGTCGTCTTGATGTAGGCTGGCTGCCACCGAACGTATGGACTCCATACGAAAGGTCTGAATCTTTAGAAATCGATTTAGGCGTTTGAGGTCTAAGATAGGCCTGACGTCGCCATTGGGTTTTGGTATTATGAAAAGGTTGGAATAGAATCCCAGACCCCATTCCTGGGTTGGTACTTCTACAATTACTCCTTGGAGCAAGAGGCGATCCAATGCCTTTACCAGAGAGGCCCTCTTTAATGGGTCGCTTGGAAGACTTGACCCCTAAAAATGAGGAGGGGGGACTTCCCGAAACTCTAGCTTGTAGCCCGTGGCTACCACGGACCGTACCCAAGAGTCGGGAACTCTGGCCTTCCACACTTCGGAGAAAAACCGAAGCCTTCCCCCCACCCAAGAGAGTGGGGGCGCCCCTTCATGAATCTGACTTGATGACTGGTTTAACCGGCTTGCGAGACCATGGCCTCTTGCCTGCCGTGGCTTGTCCTTGTGGGCGGCTATTAAATGCTGAACGCCCGGGAGGCCGTCGATACTGACGGGAAGTTAAAGGGGCCGAGCCTGCGAAGGCCTGTCGCTTAAAAGCGGGCCCACGCGGTCTTTTCTTGACAGGTAAGAAAGAACTTTTACCACTTGATATGGTCTGGATATATTTATCTAGGTCTTCACCGAATAGTCTCCCACCATGAAAGGGAAATCCTGTTAAAAGCTTTTTGCAGGGTGCCTCTGCTGACCAGTTCTTCAGCCACAAAAGGCGACGCATATGAACCAACAGCAGAGATAAACGGGACGCCTGTTGAATGGAGTCCTTAATAGCATCTACTGCAAAGCAGAGAGCCCTTAGGAGGTCTGCCAATTCACGAGTTTGCTGAGCCGGTATGTCCCTTAATATCTGTTTAGTCTGATCCTTTAAAGCCTGACAAACACCAATGGCTGCCACTGCTGGCTGAACCACGGCACCTACTGTGGTAAAAGAAGCCTTCAGTAGGGTCTCCAATTTTTTGTCGACTGGATCTTTGAACATCTGGACATTTTCAACCGGACAGGTCAGGGATTTATTCACGCAGGAAATGGCCGCGTCCACAGTAGGGAGTGCCCATTTCTTTGCAAATTCCTCTTCCATAGGATAGAGAATAGAGAACCTTTTAGGAGGGATAAAGATCCTATCAGGTCGAGCCCAATCCTGAAAAATCACGCTCTCCAGAAGGGGGTGAATCGGAAAAGACGCACAACTTAATGGTGCCTTTAAAGAACCTAAAGAGGATACCGCAGGGGCTAATAGTTCTGACACTGGAAGTTTAAAAGCAGTGCGAACCATATCTGTCAGAGACTGGATCCACAGGCTCTCCGCTTGAGAAGCCGAAAAAAATCATCTACAGTGGAACCCTCCATGTCTGAACCGTCGGGAATCGGGTCCGCTTGATCCCCCTGTGGGTCCAATTCCTCCGAAGAGATGACCTCTGCATCTGAAAACACCAATCTAGGTGACGGGGATCTAGCCCGTTTGCCACTTGGCAAAGAGCGGGCAATCAAAGTAGTTAACCACTTAAAGACCCCCGCACGCACATATACGGCCACAACATGGCTCGTACAGGCACAAGGGCGTAAATTTACGTCCCCGCCTGAGTGCGGTTCGGGGGTCCCATCGGGACCCCCTCCGCGGCGTGCGGGGGTCTCCCTACCTCTGGGAGCGATCCGGGATCTGCGGGCGGATGTCCGTGTTTTCCGCCCCCCCCCGCGATCGCTCCCAGCCAATGGGAGCGCGCTCCCAGCCTGTCACTTCCTCCTCCTGTGTTTACACAGGAAGGAGGAAATGATGTATTCTCTCATCGCAGCGCTGTTTCCCAGCGCTGCTGATGAGAGAAGACATGACAAGTAAGTGTGCACCAACACAACACTGACACACACTCACATAGGCATATTAACCCCTTGTGATCGCCCCCCTCCACCCCCCTGTCACAGTGTTACTGAATGCAGTGATTTAATCACTGCATTTAGTGTCAGTGTGACAGGCACTGTAAAAAACAGTTAGTGTTAGGTTCAGGATAGCCCCCCCACCCCCCTAATAAAGTTTTAACCCCCTGATCACCGCCCTAGTTAACCCTTTCACTCCCTATTGCCAGCGTCACTAAGCGATCATTTTTCTGATCGCTGTATTAGTGTCGCTGTTCCCGCTAGGTAGCTATTTTTTTTTTATTGCGATTTTTTTTTTTTACTAAAGACATGTGGCTAAATAAATTTTGGCCTAAATGTTTGACTAAAATTTAGTTTATTTGATTTTTTTTTTAACAAAAAGTAAAAAATTGTGTTTTTTTTTCAAAAATGTCACTCTATTTTTGTATATAGCGCAAAAAATAAAAATCGCAGAGGTGATCAAATACCACCAAAAGAAAGCTCTATTTGTGGGAAGAAAAGGACGCAAATTTTGTTTGGGAGCCACGTCGCACGACCGCGCAATTGTCTGTTAAAGCGACGCAGTGCCGAATCGCAAAAACACCTTGGGTCATTTACCAGCGTATTGGTCCGGGTCTTAAGTGGTTAACCTTTCCTCTAGCCCACCCAGGGTGGTCGCTAGCATTTCTTCCGTAACGTAAACGGGAATGGGTTGATCGGGCGCCGCCTCTGCCCCTAGCACCCTCAATGGCTCCTGCAACATGCTACTCTGGTCTATCTGGTGAGGGTGGGACCGTTGGAGCCTGGCCCAAATCCTCTGACCCCAATGGAGACCCCTTTAGTTTTTTGGCACCTTTTGCAGCCTTAGCTGGTCCTGATCCCTTGGGAGCCATTGCACAACCTTGAGACACCTCTATAGCCAACACCCGACTGTTGTAGCTAGAGGTGAACCATTAATAAGAACAGGCTATGGTAAAAAAAAAAAAAAAAAATTCAAATTTTTCCCACGCCCGAGAAGGCGGCAATACCGAGGAAAACCTGTGAGTATTGCAACACCAATGCCCGTTAGCTGGAGCCCAAGGTTGCACTGACTCAGATACTGCCGGATCTAAGGCCGAGTCCCTTTAACCTCCCTGGCGGTATTCCCGAGCGTGACTCGGGGTTAACATTCAGTGCCAGAAGCGGTAACCCCGAGTCACGCTCGGGTGCATTTTTTTTTTTCCCCCAAAAATTCCTGGCGATCCGCGGGGGTTTCCGCTGGATCGCCGGTCAGACTAGCCTCCCTGGCGGTCTTCACGTGTGTGGCACGTGAGATTTTTAAGCTAATATCGGTAACCCCGTGCCACACACGCGCTTACCTCGCTGGATGCAGAAAAAGTTTACTTACCTTTTCTCTGCGATCCAGCGATGAATCCCCGCAGTACACGGCGGGCGGATGTCCGCCTGATGCTGTGTGTTCCGCCGATTCCCTTCCCTGCGAGCGTCGCGACGTAGGGGGGAACGGCGCCAAATTTAAAAAAGTAAACAAACACTATACATACAGTACACTGTAATCTTATAGATTACAGTACTGTATGTAAAAAATACACACCCCCCTGTCCCTAGTGGTCTGCCCTGTACACTACATGTCATTTTGTATAATAAAAACTTTTCTTTCTCCCTGCAAACTGTAGATTGCCCATAGCAACCAAAAGTGTCCCTTTATGGCAAAAATTGTTTTTGAGCAGCTAAAAAACAGCGATAATAAATCAGAATCACTTGCAGAATTTAGCGATAGCGATTTATGGGGAAATTCGTCATAAAAAAAAAAAAAAATGACAGCAAAAATTCTGCAACTGAGCAAATTTCAGTGATTTTGATTTGATTACATTATTGAATAATTTTTACTATAATTATATTATCATTTGTGATCATTTTTTATAATTATTTATTATATTATAATTTTTAATTAAAAAAAAAAAAAAAAATCATACCCGGATGCCTATTAGACTCTTGTTTGAATAGATTTAAGTGAGTTATTCCTAAGAATTACAAGCCTGGCCCGCCCCCCCTACGCACGATGAAAAAAACTATTTTTTTTTGCCCTAAGTCCAAAAGATCCACAAACCACCACTAGGTGTCACTGCATGCCAGAATGGCTCAGCTGCGCGCTCTGTGTCCTCTGCCTCCTCTGCTCTCAGGAGGGAATGACCAGCCAGGAAATGCTTTGCTTTAACTGAGACCTGACGCTGCTGGCCCGCCCCCCCCACGCACGATGACGCCGTAAAAGGCGGCGTGCACGCGCACGCACCCCCCCACGCTGAAACCAACATGGAGGAAGCAGAAAGCAGAGGAGAAGCATGGACCAGCGCTAGCAGCCCAACAGACACCAGGTAAGCACCAATACTTAATGTAGTGCACACACAGAGGAAGCTGTCCCCATAGGCTTCCTAAGAAACAGGAGTTTTTACCAGCATTCCCTCTTTATAGTACGTGGGGCTGCAGTATCAATGCTAACAGGCAGATCTGGGGGGAGTAGCAAATACATATCTTAAACAAGCATACATATATCTACATGTTATCTGGGTAAACATTAGTACATCCCATCCTGCCTCAAAAGACATAGTGGAGATAGTGGCTGATGCACAAGCATACTATTAGCCGACCCAGAACCCCCAGGGGGATACCTACTGTCGAACCAAGTCCCGCAGGTTCCCTCTTACCTGCTCCACGCCGCAGGGTATTGCAAACTGCAAGAGGCCTAATCTTCCCCCATCTCCGTGGGTATTGCCTTGGACCTTCAGGGACCGGGGTCCTGTGTTAAGGAACCCACAACACCTGGGCCTATATAGCATCCTGGCATCAGTAGTGTTTAGTCCTTGGAAGAGACTAAGGCACTGGAGCCCAGAATCCAGCCCTCCAAGGAGAGGCATTATAGGCAAAACCCCACGCAGGCAGGGCCCGGGTACCGTACACCTTGGCTTTGAAGCACTTCGGACGGATCCGGATAGCTATCCTGGGTCCCGAGACCTCCGAGGGACAGCTAGATGTGACCAACACCTAAGACACTGGCAAAAAAACTGAAGCACTCCCAGTGGGAGGGGGTTATATAGGGAGGAAACTTCCTGTGAAATTGATTACACAAGTGTCCATCACCTGAAGGTACCCATATAACCCATATAACCCATATGTAATGGCTATGCGCTCTGTGTCCCGTGATGTACAATAAAGAAATGTTTTTTTATTAGTTTGTGATAACATTTTGCAAATTATTAATTTTTCTTCATACATTTTGGCCACAATTTATACTGCTACATGTCTTTGATAAAAATAACCCCAAATTTTTGGAAATTATTTGGTCTGTGTGAAAGTTTTAGAGACAACAAGCTATAGTGCAAATCATAAAAAATGATCACATATGATCACACCTGATGTACTGAAGGCCTATCATTTCTTGAGACCCTAACAAGCCAGGAAAGTAAAAATGCCCCCAAATAACTCCTTTTTGGAAAGTAGACATTCCAAGGTATTTAGTAAGAGGCATCGTGAGTTATTTAAAGTTGTAATTTTTCCCACAATTCTTTTAAAAATTGAGATTTTTATTTTTTATTTTAAAAAATTCTCAAAATTGTCATTGTAATAGCTTATTTTACATGGCATGTGCATACCACAAATGACACCCCAAAATACCTTCTGCTACTCCTGAGTAAAACGATACCCCATGTGTGAGACTTTTTCACTGCCTGACCACATACAGAGGCCCAACATGCAGGGAGCGCCATCAGGGGTTTTAGGAGCATAAATTGCACATCTAACTAGTTGACTACCTATTACACCTTTGCAGGCCCTGGAACACCAGGAAAATGGAATTACCCACAAAGCGACCCCATTTTAGAAAGCTAACACCCCAACGTATAATCTATGAGGCATAATGGGTTTTTTGAACGGTTCATTTTTGGAATATGTGGGAAAAAAAAAAATGAAAACGCATTGTGTGAGACTACTACACAGCCTGACCACATACAGAGATCCAACATGCAAGGAACACCATCAGGTGTTCCAGAGACACATAGCAAGAATTACACCCCAAAATACATTATGCTGAGCAAAGCGTAAACAAAAGATTACCTGCGGTAATAGTAGCGCAGTTCTACACAGCAGGATAGCACTGGTCCAGGCAGCAGGCAGGGACTTGGTCAGCAACGGCATACACAATTGTGCAGGCAGGGATACTGTCCCGCCAGGGTTAGTGCAGGTGGTCAGTTCATGCAACAGGCAGAGGCATGATGGCATAGGTCCTACAGGCAGAAGTAGGGCCTCGTTCAGGACAGAATGGGGACAGGCGTAGAGGCTTCTCCCACCTAAATCTCTTTGAAGCCTCCGGGCAACCAGACCCTAATCTAGTATGAGAAAACAAAAAAAATTGTTTTCTTCATCCAGAAAAACTTTTCTGGAGCCCCTCACATATGTGAGACCCCTGTGTTGAATCCCACTAGTCCAGTAGCAGGGTACAAGATCAGTCTAAGAGGCAGGCAAAAGGCATGGTCAAACAGTCCAAGGTCAGTTCCAGATCAGGCAGAGGCATTACAGAATCGTTAGGCAGAAGAGTGGTCCAATAACAAGCCGGGGTCAGTTACAAAGCAGGCAGTGGCATAAGGGGTGTGAAGGTGTGTGAAGGCAGGAACGGAGGATTACGTTTACCATACTAAACTAATTTAGTTTAGTATGGCAACGGCGAAAATAGTCAGTTACACAGTGCGAAGGACACTCGGCACAATAATAAACTGTCTCTGGTCTGACTCCTTCACTGGCACACACTTTAAATTTTTTTTTTTTTTACCTATTCCACCTGATGCGGTGGGAGGGACTTTATCTGGGAAGTGACGTTCGGAGAGTCGACTTAGAACATCTGATCGAATATTTCGGGGTAGGTCATTCTGGAATATCAGGGTAGTGGTGATTTCCTCCTGGTAGCCAAGGAAGGTTAGGGGGTTTTGGGTGGACTTACGGTAAATGATATAGGAATTGTAGACAGCCAAATTAAACAAATAAATTGCTACTTTTTTGTACCAATGGTACGTGCGCCTTGTGGCAAGGTATGGTTCCAACATTTGGTCGTTTAAGTCGACTCGCCCCACAAACGAATAGTCCCGGATGCAGGTGGGCTTTTGGATGGTGGTGCCACGCCTTCTGCGGGTTTCCACAAAGGAATTGTTGTGGATGGAGGACAACATGTATACGTCTCTTCTGTCCCTCCACTTCACTGCCAGAACCTCCTTGTTGCGCAGACTTGCCTATTCCCCTTTCCTCAGCTTTTTATTCACAAGGCTTTGAGGAAAGCCTTTCCTGTTCTTTCTGGCGGTGCCACATGCTGGGGTCTGCTTCCGATGAAGGTTGTGGAACAGGGAAAGAGGTATAAAAGTTGTCGACGTACAAGTGGTATCCTTTATCTAGTAGGGGCTTGATGAGTTGCCAAACTTTTCCACTTGATCCCAAGTATTCTGGGCAATTGGGGGGATTCAGCTGGGTGTCCTTCCTTTCGTAGACCAAGAAGTTATACAGGTACCATGTGGCTCGTTCAAAGTTTATAAACCTTCACCCCATAGTGGGCCCTTTTGCTGGGGATAAACTGTTTGATTTTAAGTCGGCCACAAAATTTTACAAGGGACTCAGACATGTTTTGTTCCGGGGTATTTAATTGGGGAAATAATTCCGAAAAATAATTTAATAAGGGGCGAATTTTGAAAAGCATGTTAAAATTTGGGTGATTTCGGGGAAGGCACTGGGTATTATCATTGAAGTGGAGGAACCTCACGATTATAAAATATCGGGATCTGGGCATTGTTGCAGAGAAAATTGGCATGTGGTAAATGGGGCGTTTTGACCAAAAGGAATGCTTTTCATTTTTTGGGTTGAGTCCCATGCAAAATGTGAGGCCTAAAAAAAAAAAAAAAAAAACGAAACTCCTCCACCGTAAGGTCTCTCCATTGGAAGGGACGGGCATAAGACGATGTTGGATTTGTTGGTAATAAATTGTTGGGCATATAAGTTGCAGTGGGCCACAATGCTAGATAGCAGTTCCTCAGTAAAAAATAAATCAAAAAAATGTATTGGAGAAAAATTGTCCGTGTCCATCTGGACTCCTGGCTGGGCAGTGAAAGGGGGAATTGTTGGCTTCTCCGGAATTTGGAGGAAGCCACAAGGGGTACTCAAGGGCATAGGGAAGGCTTGCATGGGTCCTTTGCCTTTGTTGGCGAGGTACTGCGGTGGATGGCATGGCGGTGCTGGTGGATGCCACTGCCTCACCAGAGCGCCTTCTTTTGGCGGGCTGACCATCTTCTACCTCTGAGCCTGTCTCTGTTCCACTACTGTAGACTGGTTTATAGTCTACGTCCGAATCAGAATGGGAATCGGAAGAAGAGAGCTCCCCGTTGCTCTCGTTAGCCGCGGAAATAATTTGATATGCCTGCTCGGCGGAAAAAGACGTTTTGACATGGTTGCTGGTGACTTCACAGGTGTGTGGCAAAGATGGGTACTGAGGTGGCAGAGATGGGTACTGAGGTGGCAGAGATGGGTACTGAGGTGGCGGAACAGATGTACACCGTTGAGGCAGCACCGATGAGGCGGCACAGGTGGGCACCGATGAGGCGGCACAGGTGGGCACCGATGAGGCGGCACAGGTGGGCACCGATGAGGCGGCACAGGTGGGCACCGATGAGGCGGCACAGGTGGGCACCGATGAGGCGGCACAGATGGGCACCGATGAGGCGGCACAGATGGGCACCGATGAGGCGGCACAGATGGGCACCGATGAGGCGGCACAGATGGGTACCGATGAGGCGGCACAGATGTGCACCGATGAGGCGGCACAGATGTGCACCGATGAGGCGGCACAGATGTGCACCGATGAGGCGGCACAGATGTGCACCGATGAGGCGGCACAGGATGTGCACCGATGAGGCGGCACAGATGTGCACCGATGAGGCGGCACAGATGTGCACCGATGAGGCGGCACAGATGTGCACCGATGAGGCGGCACAGATGTGCACCGATGAGGCGGCACAGATGTGCACCGATGAGGCGGCACAGATGTGCACCGATGAGGTGGCACAGGTGGGCACTGGTGGCACAGGTATCACTGGGCACCGATTGGGCGCTGGGCACTTTGTAACAGTTTTCACTAAAAGATACTTTGTATCACTCACAGATTCTCGCTCTCTCCTCACACGCGCGCTTGTCTGTGAGGAGAGAGAGCCGGCAATGAGAGATAATCTCATATTTACATTTGAGATCATCTCCCATTGGCCACACAGATCGCGCTGTAAATAGCCGCTGTGATTGGCTATTTACCGTGATCTGTGATTGGCTGTGTCCAGGGGAGACGGCCAGTACAGAATTTCCCTGCTCGGGAGCGCGCGCGGGGAACGAGGAAAGAGCAGGACGCATAGAGATTCAGAGCCACCCTGTGGCCGCACATATTCGTACGGCCGACGGGAAGTGGTTAAAATCAGCAGAGCTTCCCCTCATTTCAGATTTACCCCTCAGATTTACAGCGACTGCACTTCCAAGTGCACTTTTAGTGCAATTTCGCGCTTGTAGTGCAGAGGATAAAACTTTTCTGTGGGGCATGTCCAAGATGGCGGAGTGACCAGAAGTCTATTCCAGAGCTCTGCTGCAGGAAAATTGGTATCTGTGTGCCATTTCCTGAGCAACTAGTTGGTGGATGCCTCCTAAACACGTCGGCAGAGGGGGTAAGATCAGTTTTCCAGCCACTGCATGCTCACATGGAGTTCCAGACAAAGCCCGCAGAGTCGTCTGCTGCTACCACCCCAGGTATCCCAGAGGTTATGGCGGCTATAGCCACCTGTCAGGTGGTCATTGTGACATGCCAGACGACCCTTACTAGCAAAATTGAGGCGATCCAGCTGGATGTGGGGCTTGTTCAATAAGATATGGACAAAGTCACGCTTGTCTACTGCTGAAACTGGTGTGGGCCTGCTTGAAGACAATGTGGCAGATAACACAAGCGCAGTCCGCTCCCTCCAATCCAGAGTCAAGGTGCCGGAACACCATGCCAAGAACAAGTGCAGACAGAACAATCTCTGGATCATTGGCCTAGCAGAGGGCAAGAATTCCACTGTGTCTGCAGAAAAGACGTTAAGATCCCTGCTACCTGCAGCCCAACTGTCTCCCTACTTCACGGAAGAGGGCAAAACTGCATGAGGCCACAGTCAGGCCTCCTTGCACATTTATTCTGTGTCTTCTTAACGTTAGAGGCTGGGATGAATTACTCAGAGAAGTGGGAGAGCTGGTATACATCAGAACAACCCTATAATGCTGTTCCCCGGATTGCTTCATAGAATCCATCAAGACAGCCCTACGCACCAAAAAGGTATCAAATATAGTGTGCTCTTCCCGGCCAAGCTGTGGGTGGTGGACAGGGAGACAGTCCACTTTTTCACATCTCAAAAAGGATGCTGCAGACAGGTTGGAGGGCCTGGTCTGTCCCCCCCCAAGATGAAGATGCTCTCATCATCCTGGATAATCCTTACAGCCAACCAAGGGATTTTCCTTGCTAAAACTTCCCGATACATTTATCCCTATTGCAATGGCAGCCTAAGTGGTGAAGCATGTTTGGGGTGTTGGATGACCCCGAATTGTTCGGGTTTGGACCTTGCCATCTTGCCAGGTGCCGATTGCCTGTGTTTACCGGCCAGTTTGTCTCTGTTGGATTACCAGTCTTTTAAATCATGTATTCTTGGCATAGTCCACGGTGATTACTATGCACCCAGTTCCGGTGACATTACAGCATCTCCAATGGAACCTTTAGGTTTGTTTTTTCTTCTTTTGGATCCAGGCGATAGACCAAGCTGGGGTTTTTGCCTCTCTGCATCCAATACACATCTCCCAGTTATTTGTTGCCCATGGGCAGGTTATTTGGAAATCACTTTAGGTGGGTTTAGTGGGATGGGGGGGGGGGGGAATTGGCTGCTAGCTGTTGCAGTCTTTGGAGGACTTTGTGATCACAGGCCCCCAGGTTATGAACAAGGACTGTAGGTTTGTTCTTAAATCAAATTTGTTTGTAAGTTGGAACTGTACATGTTAAAAGTGCAACTTTAACCTGTGCAGTGATATAAGATGTGTTATTTGGGGCTCTTGTGGCCATGCAGTACAGGAATGTGGGATGTATTTGGCGCTGCAAGATGGCTGTTAGGTGGTATCCGGGACCAGTGTGGATTCACAAGAGGCCGCTAAGGGACGTCACACCACCTCCGTTTGTAAAGTAGGAGACGTTCAAAACTCAGATGTTCGTAACTTGGGGACTGCCTGTATGTATTTATTTTCTTTATTAATGCACAGTTTATATGTTGTTCCTTTATGGTATGGTCCCTTTTTCTTATACACAATGACAGTTTTGATGTGGCCTGGCAGGTTTGGGTGGCTGGCCCTCTGACAGGGCAAAACCTCCTCGCTATGGGCTCACCTGGAGGGCTGAAGTACGTACACATTGGTTGACTTATAGTTATAGTAGGGTTTGTCAGTTATGTGTGGGGGGGCTTAATTCCGCTCAAACAATCCCTAGTGTTTAATTTTCCTTGTCCTGCAAGAAACCCTCCTCCTGGGATCTAAGATTTTAAGCCTAAATAGAGCCTGGGTGGGTGCACACTACATATTCCAGCTACTCGAGGAGGGAAGTGTATGGTTACATAAACAGCTTTCGTTTCAGCTTTTGAATATCAGGACAGAGCCCAGGGGATGTTATATTGTAATGCATATCCTGATGGCTTCGGTACCTTGCGTTTTGGCGAGGATCTCTTTGCCACCTCCTGCGGATTCGGTCTTGCTCTCCATCATGCAACTGGTGCTAGGCTACAGGGTCGACAATGTTCTGGTATTGGGGGACTTTAAATTTGACTCTGGTTCTGGACAGGCCCAACTCTGCCTCTAGTTGGACCCGCGGTTTTCCCCAATGGGCCAGTACATTTGCCCTCGTGGATGTCTGGTGCCATTTTCACCCTATTAGGGAATATGTGTCGCCACTACTTTTTGCACACTTTCCTGTATTGACTTAATTTATGCTTCCAAACTCCTTGCTCCAGAAGGTCTGCGGTAGATATATTACCCAGAGGCGTATCGGACCATGTCCCCATTGTTGCTGAAGTTATTCCTGGGCCCCCCTGGGGAGATGCTGAAAGGAGGCTATCCAGATATTGGAATGAGAATGATGGGGTCCAGGGCACTTATGGGGCATGGCAATCTGCTCTGCGAGAGGTCTCCCTACCTAGGGTTGAGATGAGACAGAAGCCCCTTTTGAATACCGCCCAGTGGATTTTTGAATACAAAAATAGGAGTGGCTGACTACTAGCGTGTTTGGCCAAGGGGCAATTCGTGGTCACCCACATTAGTAGTATAAAGTAAAGTATTTAAGCGGGGAGGTGTTGAGATCTCCTAGCAGTATAAATGAGAGCTTTTTTTCCCCCAATATCATCGAGCTCTGTACTCCTCTAGGGTGGACTATACTCCTATTGAATTAAATACTTACCTGGACAAAGTCGCTTTCCCTACTCTTGACCCCGAGGTGAATGCAGGTCTGGAATCTGATCTCACCCTGGAGGAGATACAGATTGCTCTTTCGCAATGCCAGACTGGGAAGACTCTCGGGATGGATGGCCTCCCAAATGAATTGGACTCATTATCGGGAGCTGCTAGCCTCTAGACTTGTTTCCCTTTTTGACCATTTTTCTCCATGTGTGCTCTCCCTTATTCAATGTCCGAGGCGGTGGTGATATTGGTGCTCAAACTGGGCAAGGACTCAGACGACTGCTCCTTCCTACAGACCGATATCCCTCATAAATGTGGACACCCAGTTTTTGGCCAAGATCTTGGCTAATCGTTTAGCTAAAAGGTTTTGGAGATTATTCATGTGGACCAAACTGGGTTTATGGAAGGGCACCAATCTCAACATCTGTGTCCCATGCCAATAGTGGGCGTATGGTCATCTCCTCCCTGGACGCTGAAATGGGAGACCTTACATAGATTTGGTTTTGGCTATAAATTTCTCAAGTTGCTGTGTATCTTTTATAGTGCATCCAAAGCCTGTATTTAAACTAATCCTATAGGCATATTTTCCCTGTAGAGAGATACTCATCCATGGGTGTCCTCTATCCCCTGCCTTTTTTGTCCTTGAACCTTTGGCCATCTTAATGAGTGTCTGACCAGATAAAGGGCTTAATAGGTGGGCTCCCTGGAGGAAAAAAAATCTTGTACGCTGATGATGCACTTTTATACCTCCAAGATGCCGACGAGTCTGATATCCAGTGCGGCTAATTTGGTAGGTTCTCTGGCATTCGTATCAATTGGGACAAGTCGATGCTCTTTCCCTTAGATCCTCAAGCTAGAGAGGTTGCTGCAGACGTCCCATTACTTTGGATCGATCAGTTTAGGTATTCAGGCTCGGCGGGAATTTACCCTAAATTTGGCACCGGTATTATGTCAGCTTCGATCCAAATGCACTTGGTGGAATTCGTTGCTACCGAATCTTCTGGGACACATAAATCTGCTTAAAATAATATTTCTCCCAAAATCTTTGTACATATTCCGTAACTGCCCAATCTGGATAACTGCCTCCTTTTTTATCAGACATAGATTTGGGGGGGGGGGGGTGCTATCCCTAGATTAGCCAAATCGAGCCCGAGTCTTCCTGTGCAGTGTGGAGGACTGGCCTTGCCTGACTATCGGATCTACAACTGGGCAGCCATTTTGGTGACAGTTCAGTGGTGGTTTGTGCACTCACAGGCCAATGCAGCTGTGTGTTTGGATGCATCCATTCTTGGGGCACTCCAAAAGCTGGGCAACCTGGTATATAGGGGGATCTGTCGGGCTTATGCTGACCTTACGCTTCCCACTAGAACACCAAGCCCCCTTTCACACTTGTATGACTTCAAAGTTGCGCGATTTGCGGCTGCGATTTCAATGAATGCCTGTGTAAGTGGCATCAAAATCGGACCAAAGTAGTGCAAGGACTACTTTGAAGTCGGCACAACTTAAAGTCGTGCCAGTATGAATGGTAGTCATTGAAAATAATGGAGAATGACTCGATTTTGCAGTCCAAAATTGTGGGACAAGTCGCATAAGTGTGAAAGGGGACTAAGGGTCTGGGTGGTGGTTAGGCGCAGGGGGTCCCCCATTTAACCCGCTGTGGGGGAACCCCAAAATTCCAGTGCTGCTCTATTCCTGACCCCCAGGTGTGGGCCCACTATGGCATTAAAACTAAATCAGGGATGTGTTCTTGGCAGAGGCATTGCACCCTCAAGGCCAAATTTAACTTAACTGGTTGGATTGCTTTCTGATACCTGCAGCTATGTTATGCTGCTTGTGCCCAATTCCCAACCCCACGAGCCTTTGGATCCCATTGAAGAATTTGCCTTGTTGAGTGTGAAAATCCCCCCAGATGGATAGACTCTGGTATAGGTGGAAAAACAATCTCCCAGACATGGATAAGGAAGACTGTTTGGAAGGTAGCATTAAGTGGTAAATTTCTTTAAATTCTAGTCTAGGTCTAGTATACCCACCAGAGACTGCACAGGATTTATCCCCAGAGGTCGCAGGATTCCCCCAGGTGTGGTAGTGGTAAAGGAATGTATATCCATATGTTCTGGAGCTGCCCGGGGTTTGCTCAGTATTGGGAGATGCTGAAACTTAATTGTTGCCTCCAGCTGACTCTTCCGGGTTTCACCGAAGATGCCTCTGTTGGGGGATCCAGGATGAGGAGGCAATGGCCTAGGTGTACTAAACTACTGCTAGCATACCTTTTCTATTATGCCAAATGGGAAATTATTCTAAGATGAAATTACATTTTCCCTCCAAAAAAACACAATTAATGCTGCTCTTCCTTTATACATGTTAATGTAGGTTAACAGCTCTGAAACATTTTTAACAAGGTGTAGCAGCCATGGACAGCTTAGGCTGAGCACTTCCTTCTTCTGTTTTTCTTTTGGTACTTGAGTGGCTGCTTTACCTTCTCTTTGTCCCTTTTGGTTTTTAAATGGGGAAAGGGATTGGTGTTTTATTTTTCTTTTTTTTTCTCCATTTGGGGATTACCCACGGTGTTAGAACAGTTCGCCTACAAGTTTGCCTAATGTGCATTTTGGTCATTTTAAAACATTTCCGGTGTATAATGCACTTCTTGATATTGTCCAATTTTTTGCATCTGTATAATGCCTTTGTTCAATAATGGAACATTCCGATTTTAAAGGGGTTGTAAAGGTAAAAGTTTTTTTACCTTAATGCATCCTATGCATTAAGGTAAAAAAACATCTCACAGCACTGGCCCCGCCCCCCCAGTCCCCGTTTTACTTACCTTACCGTTCGAATCACGCGGGCGCGTCCACGTCATCCTCTTCGGTTCCAGCGGATGACGCGGCGCGCCGGGGGGCGGAGCCGAGTGATACAGTCGGCGGCTATGGCCGCTGCTGTATTACGGGAGCGCGCTCGCAAAACCTTTCCACCGTGTGAGCACCCTCGCATGAAGATGGAAAGCTTTTGCGAGGAGGAGCCCAGACAGCCGCAGAGGGACCCCAGAAGACAGCTTTCCGGGCCACTCTGTGCAAAACTAACTGCACAGTGGAGGCAAGTATAACATGTTTGTGTGCATGTAATAGGGGCGCTAAAAGAAAAATAAATAGGTGAATCAATACAACCTATCCCAATATGAACATAAATCCTTATTACAAATAGTATTATAAAATGTGAAATGTGCATATAAAAAATCAATGATAATGACAGCACCTGCAGTGAAGAAGTGTGCAATTATATATGAGTGAATATGATAAGACAATATACAATACACGGTGAAATGTATAGTGACCATAAATAATATTAATGTGCTCCGTGCTCAAAAAGTCCTTGTGGTAGGTTCCACCTTCACCAATGGGACACCTCAAGTGGGGATGGATGGCTCCTTACCAGATGAAGTTGACCTAAACTAAGGTCAATAGAGCCTGGGTAACACCACCTTGCGCATGGGGGATTCCAATGATGTTGAACGAATAATGCCGATGTCATAAGAAAAAAGGAAGAACAGCTCCCATAGTGTAAAACTATTTATTTAAGATATAAAAACAAATACACAGTGCCAAGTGGCCCCTTACTTGAATGGGTGCCCGTATCCTGGCACTGAGGCTGTAGGCTTGTAGGTATGGAGAGAGAAGCGAAGACCGGCGTGCGTTCCACTGCTGTGCGCGAGGAAACCAGATAACCGGAAGTTATGGGAGCTGTTCTTCCTTTTTTCTTATGACATCGGCATTATTCGTTCAACATCATTGGAATCCCCCATGCGCAAGGTGGTGTTACCCAGGCTCTATTGACCTTAGTTTAGGTCAACTTCATCTGGTAAGGAGCCATCCATCCCCACTTGAGGTGTCCCATTGGTGAAGGTGGAACCTACCACAAGGACTTTTTGACTTGAGCACGGAGCACATTAATATTATTTATGGTCACTATACATTTCACCGTGTATTGTATATTGTCTTATCATATTCACTCATATATAATTGCACACTTCTTCACTGCAGGTGCTGTCATTATCATTGATTTTTTATATGCACATTTCACATTTTATAATACTATTTGTAATAAGGATTTATGTTCATATTGGGATAGGTTGTATTGATTCACCTATTTATTTTTCTTTTAGCGCCCCTATTACATGCACACAATTATTATAATTCAATCCATTTGATTTATTCAGGGAGCAGCTTTTCTAAATCTAATTTTCTCATCCCTCCCCCTCATTGGCGCGAGATTTTCCACCCATTACCTTTATAACATGTTTGTGGTTTTAAAAAAAAATAAAAAATCCTGTGTTTAGTGTCGCTTTAATTTTTTTGGAAAAACTCTTTTCTGTTAAGTATTTTTTATGAAAAGAAAAAAAATGTAATTGTTATAACTAAACTCGTACCTTTCAAATCCTTTGTATTTATACTTGGAACACTCTGCCTTAACTTGAAGAGCTAATTCTCGAGTTGGTGCCAGAACCAGCATACCAGGTCCCTCACGTTTATTTCTGGGTCTATTAAAAAAAAAGAGATAATAGGGAGAGATATATTGTCACATTTAGACAAATCTCAGTGTATTGTATTGCAGCAGTTAAAAAGAAAAAAAAAAAAAGAGAAATATAGTAATAAAGCAAAAAATATTCCATTAGTCCCCAAGACAGGGGGAGGGAGGTTATGGAGGGCGGGTGCGGGTCGGGAAGGGTTGCGGAAGGGGCGGAGAGGGGTGACCTCTATAAAAATATATAAGAAGGCTTTAGAAGATTACCTCATAATATTCAATGTCAAACATTATTATATCATATAATGTCTGTGGAATGAATGCCCCCATCAAAATTGCAAACATAATATGGGAATTAATTTTTTTAAAAGCCGATGTGATATTTTTACAGGAAACTCATGCGAGTATGGGCACAAGTTGCAGAATTGCCTCAGACGAATTCCCCCTGTGGTTTTATGCGGAATCTCCTATTTTTCACGCCAAAGGTGTGGCCATAGGGTTCGCTAGGAGTGTTCGGTTCACTTTGGAGAAAAGGAGGGCAGACCCAGAGGGTCGCTTTTTATTTCTAAGGGGGAACCTGAATGGGGCCGAGATCTCACTGGCGAACGTTTATGGACCAAATAAAAAGTCTGCTCAACACTTGGCGGGAATAGTGGAAGAGTTCATAAACTTGAAGACAGGAGGGGTCATCATGGGAGGGGCATTTCAATTCATGTCTAGATCCAAAATTAGATAGTACGTCGCATGCACAGGGCATCAGAATGGGTCAGAGGAATAAATTAAAAAAGAAGATGTACCAACACCAACTGGTAGATGCATGGAGATCACAACATATAAGACAAAGACTATACATTCCGCTCCCCGGTGCATGGGATGTACACTAGAATTAATTAATTATTTCCTGGTAGAGCATAGGCTATTGGATCTAGTGGAAGATACAAAGATTGGAATCACAACATCCTCTGATCACGCACCAATTGCACTGCAATTGAAAAAAGAAGAGATAGAAAATGGGAAATATAACTGGAGGTTAAATGAAGAACTTTTATTAGACAGAGTTAGAGAAGAGAATAAAGAAGGAATTAGAACAATTCTTTAAGGAGAACAGCACAGAAGGAATGTCCAAGGCGATAATATGGGAAATCCATAAGGTTTATATTAGGGGTATCCTAATTAAAGAGGGAGCTGAAAAAAAAAGAAAGAAAGAGAAAAAAATAAATCTTTGAATTAGAACAACTAAAGAAACTGGTCAGAGAGATCTTCTATTGAATCTTAGTATTAAAAGAGGAAATGAGAGGAGCAATTGAACAGGAATCCCGAATAGCTCCAAGTTTGGTTAAGAAAGAAAGATACCAATGGGGTAATAAGGCGGGAAAATACTTGGCCAATGTACTAAAAAACAAACAAAAAATAAAAAAAAACAGCTAACTACCGTATTTTTCGGACTATAAGACGCACTTTTTTCCTCCAAAAATCTGGAGGAAAATGTCCCTGCGTCTTATGGAACGAATATACATTAGGCCACGCCCCCCGCCGCTGCTGGTCCCGCCCCCCCACGGCCGAACGTCATGAGAAGTAAGTGAGGGGCACAGAAATAAGTTCCTGTCTGTGTAAATCCCATCACCTGCTCCTCTCCTCCCTCCTCCGTTTGCAGCTCCGTCCTCTTCCCTCTGTCACTGTGTGCAGACAGTGCAGCTGATGGCTCGTGAAGTGTAGCTGTCCTACATGAAGAGGATCCAATCAGCACACTGCTCTATCCAACTCCACCTCTAGCAAGCCTGCAGCCTGTCACGACTGAGAAGCTTCACACATCCCTTCTCTCACCCCTCCCTCCCTCCTTGCTTGTGTGTTCCGTCTGTGAAGGAGGTGGGCGGGAAGATTAAAAAGAAGCAGCAGACAAACATGGATATACTACTGAATAAGCCAGAGAGCCCCCAGGAGACTGTGAGTGTGTGCACTTCTCACCAACCCCCTCTATTCTCTCTATTTTCCTAACCCAGCTCAGCATAAAGAACATCTTTTAGAAAATCAGCCTTTGCAGGGATA
Source organism: Rana kukunoris (assembly GCA_029574335.1). NCBI lineage: Eukaryota > Metazoa > Chordata > Amphibia > Anura > Ranidae > Rana > Rana kukunoris. Next base: position 262,598,474 of record CM056052.1, on the reverse strand, counting down.
ATGAAGTTGTCTCATTTCCAGGAGCACATATTCAGGGACAATCTCTCCTTCCTTTTTTGTGCATGTTTCAACCTTTTTCAGCACAGTTCTACCTTGAAATCATTTGAAACAATGCATTTCTCTGTGCTGTGCAGAGCTATACATAGTACACTGATCAATGATTTGTAATTTCTCTTCCTGCAGGCAGCCAGTAAATACCTTTGCAGCAAAGTGCACTTTTTTTACTTAAATTAAATGGCAATTCATTATTCATTAATGGCACAGGTCAGGCTGCATTTCATGGGCACTGGTAAAAATTTTGGTACACCATTTGGTTCTGAATTTTTTTTTTCTTGTTTTCCTTCTCCAAAACCTAGGTGCGTCTTATGGTTAGGTGCGTCTTATGGTGCGAAAAATACGGTATATAGAGAGAATATTGACAATTACTGGAGAAATAAAGATTTAAGACATCAAATATCGTTAAAAACTTTCAGGAATTTTATGGGAAACTATGCAATTCATAAGAATAGCACTAAAGAAGAAATATTTAAAATTATTCAAAAATTGCCTAACGGGAAAAGCCTCAGACATACTAATCCCAAAATGATGTTCCTATTTCAAGGGGATTGGAGAGAAGTGGGAGATGAGGAAAGAGGCTTTAGAAGCTTTAATAACCAATTCCTAAAGAGGGTAAGGATAACTCCCTATGCTCCAGTTATAGACCAATTTCGCTCCTTAATATCGACTTAAAGATATTCTCAAAAATTCTCGCCAACGGGATGAAAAAAGTAATGAAGGATGTGGTCCACATGGACCAAGTTGGATTTATCACAGGGAGGGAATTAAGAGATAATTGAATTAGATCCCTCCTGGTTATAGAGGAAATTAGGAAAAGTGGAGCCCCAGGACTACTCCTGTCAATAGATGCTGAAAAGTGCTTTGGAAAAAGGGTAGACTGGGGATTCATGCAGTATACATTAGAGGCGATTGAAGTGGGACCCAGAATGAGAGGATGGATAAGATCACTATACAATAGACCTACAGCAAGAATCAAAGTTAATGGAACCATCTCAGAACCCTTTGAAATGGAAAATGGCACCCGAAAGGGGTGCCCCTTGTCACCGCTGTTCACTCTCGCATTAGAACCCGTTAAAGGGGGATAAGGCGAAATGTCCATGGAGACCTTATACAAGGTTATGCAGGAGCGATCCGGGACGAGGGGGCAGCCAATGCGCGTCCTCCCCCGCACAGGAAGGGGGAAGTGATGCAATCTCTCCTCTCGGCGGTATTTTCAACCGCCGCTGAGGAGAGAAGACATCACAAGTGAGTCTGCACAACACTACACTGACACCAGTACACCTAGGCACATTTAACCTCCCCGATCAAACCCGCCACCCACCCCCCTGTCGCACTGTCACTGAATGCAGTGATCATATATTTACTGATCACTGCATTTAGTGTCAGTGTGACAGGGAGTTAGTGTTAGGTCCAGGGTAGCCCCCGTACCCCCCTAATAAAGTTTTAACCCCTTGATCACCGCCCTAGTTAACCCTTTCACCCCCTATTGCCAGTGTCACTAAGCGATCATTTTTCTGATCGCTGTATTAGTGTCACTGTTGCCACTAGGTAGCTAGTTTTTTTTTATTGCGACTTTTTTTTTACTAAAGACATGTGTCTGAATATATTTTGGCCTAAATGTTTGACTAAAATTTAGTTTATTCGATTTTTCTTATAACAAAAAGTAAAAAAATATTGATTTTTTTTCAAAATTGTCGCTCTACGTTTGTACATAGCGCAAAAAAAAAAAAAATCGCAGAGGTGATCAAATACCACCAAAAGAAAGCTCTATTTGTGGGAAGAAAAGGACGCAAATTTTGTTTGGGAGCCACGTCGCACAACCGCGCAATTACCACCATGCGATCGTAATATCACGAATAGTGGATTGGGTTAAAAATAATATAGAAAAAAGGTGGGTAAATATGGAAATTAAAATGAGTAAAATAGCACTGGGGAAATTATTATGGGTCCCGGTATAGATAAATTAGTTCTGAAGCTCACTACATCACGAGGCACGCACTAAAACTATGGGACTAGATGCACAAGAAAGAAAATGGGATTATAACTCACCAACGGACACAAAATTCTTTCCACCAAAAAAAAAAAAAAAAAAAAAAAGGTTTGGCAAATGGGTAATTCAAGATAATATCCAATTAAAAGGGGTTATGGAGCAAAGCAAGCTGCCAACACTTCAGGAACTAAAAAATAAAGAAATGATTTTGATTGATGAATGGCCGTATGCGCAATTAAAACACTTTTCTCCACCAGCCTATCCGATCAGAAGTAAATCTTCGGCCCTTTGAAAAATTATGTGAGGGTAAGACCGAAAAGGGGACAATCTCCAAGATCTATACAATCTTGAACGTTTTAAAATTGCAGAACGTCCCGCCATACATCAAAAAATGGGAGGAGGAGTTGAGTTCAGGTGTAAATGAGTACGAGATCAGTCAGTTAATAAAGAGAGTTCACGTGACGTTGGTAAACAATATTATGGAACAGAACTATAAATGCCTGGTACGTTGGTACCTTACACCGGATAAGGTACATAAGTATTCAGGAACCACATCACAGCTATGTTGGAGAGGTTGCAATGAAATAGGAACTATGGCCCACATCTGGTGGACCTGTCCCAAAATTAGAAAATATTGGGGGGAGATTAGACAAAAAATGTGATATTTCTCAAACGATGATCTCCCAGATGATCCGTGGGTTTGTGTGTTACACGGGTCTCGAATGTCAACTAAAGAGTACCTGACATTAATTCCACAGTTCTTGAACGCAGCAAAGAACCAAATATCTTGTAATTGGCAAGAACTGGAGAGACCATGGTGTAACAAAGTAGACGGAATTTACAATATGGAATACCTAAGATTTAGGGATGGAGAGAAATGGGCGGAGTTTGAAGAGAAGTGGAAGGACTGGAAAGGATACAAGTTTATGATGGAATATGCAGAAATGATGGGCGCCTAATACAACATCATTTAATGGGATGAGGTAGCGTTCTGGAGGGATAGAGAAGGTGGAAAGCCGGTGTTAGTGGGGAAGAGAGGTCAGAAGGGAAGGGAGGGTTTTAACCTTCACTGAGACACAGATGTATTAGTAATCTCTTGATAAGATGGGCTCTAGGCACCCAAAAGACGAGTAATGGAAAAATAATAAAGCAAGAACAATTAACAAAAAAACAAAAAGGGGGGGGGGGGGGGGGAAGGGAAAAAAACAAAACAAAAAACCCACAAATGATGCGAAACCATAAAAGAGACGTTATAAGCAAATCTCGTGTTGGCTGGTGGAGTCTGAAGTGGTAAAATTATAATATATATATATATATATATATCATTTTTTTTTCTTTTTTACTAACTGAGCTCAACACTTACAGGGCTCATTTACACTTGCTTCAGCTTTTTTTTTTTTTTTTTTTAATCAAGTAATTTTTTATTTTGTTTTTGTTATTGCTTGTTACATACAAACGGTTAAAAAAAAAATTGGTGATGAACATAGTAACAAAAGTTTCATTTAGTTTGAGTGCTAACAGAAAAAGATTAGTTCAATCAAAGACTATAATAGATATCTATTTTACAAGAAACATCTAACAGGACAATACAATAACAAACATACACCTCTATATAGGGATTTCATTTTCGTTCTATTCTCTGCTTCTTGATTTATTATAAGTAGATCTCCTCACTCACATCTATCCCCCTCCCTTTCCTCCCCAATATCCTCACACAAACCATCATAAAACAAATAACTAGAATCAAGCCAATAAGACCATATTTTAGTAATAATGTTTTATTATACTTGCTTCGATTTCAACACAAATTAAACTGCCTACCGTTTCAACATGTTTTCAACATCAGTTTTGAAGCTTTAACCACTTAAGACCCGGACCAATACGCTGGTAAATGACCCAAGGTGTTTTTGCGATTTGGCACTGCGTCGCTTTAACAGACAATTGCGCGGTCGTGCGACGTGGCTCCCAAACAAAATTTGCGTCCTTTTCTTCCCACAAATAGAGCTTTCTTTTGGTGGTATTTGATCACCTCTGCGATTTTTATTTTTTGCGCTATATACAAAAATAGAGCGACATTTTTGAAAAAAAAAACACTATTTTTTACTTTTTGTTAAAAAAAAAAAAAAAATAAACTAAATTTTAGTCAAACATTTAGGCCAAAATTTATTTAGCCACATGTCTTTAGTAAAAAAAAAAAAAAAAAAAAAAACAGCAATAAAAAAAAATAGCTACCTAGCGGGAACAGCGACACTAATACAGCGATCAGAAAAATGATCGCTTAGTGACGCTGGCAATAGGGAGTGAAAGGGTTAACTAGGGCGGTGATCAGGGGGTTAAAACTTTAGTAGGGGGGGTGGGGGGGCTATCCTGAACCTAACACTAACTGATTTTACACTGCCTGTCACACTGACACTAAATGCAGTGATTAGATCACTGCATTCAGTGACACTGTGACAGGGGGGGTGGGGGGGCAGATCGCTAGGGGTTAAGTATGCCTATGTGTGTGTATGTCAGTGTAGTGTTGGTGCAGGACTTACTGTGAGGTGTTTCTCCCATCGCAGCGGTTGGAAATACCGCTGCGATGGGAGATTACATCACTTCCCCCTTCCTGTGTTTACACAGGAGGAGGAAGTGACAGAAAGGGGGAGCGTGCGCATTGGCTGGGAGCGATCGCGGGGGGGCGGGTAAACACCGACATCCGCCCGCTTGTCCCGGATCGCTCCCGGAGCCAGGGGGACCCCCGCACGCCGCGGAGGGGGTCCCAATGGGACCCCCGAACCACACGAAGGCGGGGACGTAAATTTACGCCCTTGTGCCTGTACGAGCCATTCTGTGGCCGTATATGTGCGTGCGGGGGTCCTTAAGTGGTTTATGAAGCTTGGCAAATGCCCTGTGTGAGTGTTGATTTTCTATTTGTTGTAAAGGGACCCAGTGGAACCCCAGCTCTAGCCCTTGTTCAGCAGATGCGCTTCCAATGTCACACTCCGTAGTAACCCCAGCTCTGCTGACCCTTTGTGGATGGTTGATCCTCCCCTCTCCCTTCCCGCACCCTTGTGCTAAATTGCTCCAATGCTGCACACCACATGACATCTGCTCTGGTCCCCCAGCTCTGCTGATTCTCTGCCACTCAGTCCCCTCTCTCCTGTAGCGTTACCATGCTGCACACCACGTGTGCCATCTGCTAGTTTCTCCACTCCAGACCCCACTCACCTTCCTGCTGCTCCATACTGTAAATCAGATGCCATGTCTGCACCAGAAAGCTCAAAAATATATAAACACATGAACCAGAAATGACAGATTGTTTTGCTGACTGGTTCGCATGTTGGTTTCCAAACATCCTGATATCTATCTATCTATCTATCTATCTATCTATCTATCTATCTATCTATCTATCTATCTATCTATCATACCTGCTATACCTCCAAAACAAAGTGAAGTTAACTGAATAAAAGCTTCAGGTGCTGCAAGCGAGCATTATCAGACTTCTATGGAGGCTTTGGAGACACTTTGAAGAACCAAGAAAGTGACATGGGGAACAATTTTTGAAGCAAAGTACAAAACATGTGAACAGGACTTTCAGAGTGCTTAAAAAAAAAAAAAGTGTGTCCAATGCCACATTTTGAAGCAAGTGTAAACAAGCCCAAAGGAGGAAAATAATCCTATAAGAATAAGATGGACATTGTAAACATCAGCATTACTAGACACCCATAACTGCATTACTTTAAGGCTTGTTTCAAATGGGCGTCAGAATGCAGGAGAGCCGTTTACACTAACCGGAAGCTTTGACAAAGCATTTGCAGAGCCATTATCAAGCTTTGTTGACGCTTTTAAAGTACCGTATTTATCAGGGTATAGCGCGCACCCCAAGTTTAGCCAGGAAAAAAAAAAAAAAAAAACCTTACCTTTTAGATGATAATCCAGCATCCGTCTGCGGTCTTGCGCGGGTCCGTCCATCCACACCTTGCCTGGGGTCGCAGCGGTGTTTGGATTTGGCGCCTCAATGTGCAGAGCCGGATTTCCTGGTTGTTCGGCTCCTCTTGCGTGGCTGCGGGCGGTGCCGAGTGCGCTAGCTAGCCTGCTAGCAGCTTGTATAAAGTTTCAATTTTTGTTCAAAATTCACAAACTGGAGCTGAAAAGCTTCAACAAAGCCTGCTGAAAGCTCTCCAAATGCTCGGTCAAAGATTACGGTTTGCTAGTATAAAAACTTAAGCCTATGTGAATAAGGCCTAACACTCTTCTGAGAATGACATACAGCAGATTGTCTTGCCTTTCTGGATTAAACCTCAGCAGAAAGTATTTGCTCCGTTTGATTTTATACAAGAAAATCTGGACATCTATATTCATCACATAATTGAGAAATATATACGGTATTTAAAAACATTTATATATTTAAAGGTTTTCCACACAAAATGCAAACATCCCAGCACTTCCTATTAAATCCAGTTAGACAAAATATGTGAATCCTGAAAGTTGATCGAATCTTAAATAACAGTACATCTGTTGGTGTTGGACACTAGGGAACAGATTTAATAGAACTGGAGAAAACACTACACCAAGTTGCGAACCACAGCGACCTATCAAAATTCTTGCTCAAACTGGCTGCTATGAACAACTGCTCTGGTTTAGTTCTTTGACACGACCAATCTTATAACCACATATGTAAAAATGCAGAAACTATAGCAGCATACACCAAAAAACATCTATTGAAATATGTAGGAAAACAGCAAGAGAAAAAAAATAAAAAAATAAAAAAACACCTTACACTGGTTGAAGATCTAAGTGAATGAACCCGGGTAGTAAGTAGGCTAGAGTTTTTCCAGTGCCAGTTTGTGCAATCCCAATGAGATCTAATCCTTGAAGAATTATTGGCCATGCCTGTGACTAAATACAAATGTTTTAAGGGGTTAAACATTGCTTTGTAAGCTATAGTCAACAATGCAAAAGTAAATCAAAAAGAGCTTTGAGGCAAATTTCACACATTTTTAAAGTAGTATGTGCAAAGCTTTTTTATGGGCTATACTTCTATGGACAGTAGGAGTGAAGTTTGCTCTGTACTCCCATGAACCGTTTTCAGCTAACAAGCTGGTCCATGCTCTGGAAAGAGACCAACATGATGATCGTAATCTGCCCAGAAGCCTGCAACAGTAGCTGGCCCAGCCTCTTAGCTGCCCCGCTAGGAGACCAAAGTCAGCCACTCCCTCCCCTCAGCCTGGCCCTCCAGTGAGCGCTGGAGGGGTAGAGCAGAGAGCCGGTGACCGATAGTCAACTCTCTGCTCAAAAGTGAACTGAGCAATTAGTACACAGTGCATTCATAAAGCATTCAGGCCAACTTCACTTTTTTTTTCCCCAAGCTTGTTTTATTCCAGCCTACAACAGTGGAGCCTTGGATTACAAGCATAATCCGTTCCAGGAGAATGCTCGTAATCCAAAACACTTGCATAATAAAGCGAGTTTCCCCATAGAAGTCAATAGAAACAAAAATAATTTGTTCCGCATTGACTTCTTTGGCATGCAATAACGCATGTGGCCAGAGAAGGGGGGGCCGGAGACAGCTTGGCTGAACTTGGAAAACCCTCGGAAACTGTTTGTTTCATTCATGGACGGACAAAGCTTCTTTATTCTTGACAGTAGGGTTTATATGCCGTATAGAAGACTAGGTAGACATGTAGAACAGTTAAAAACATGCAACCGCAAAGCTAAACAGTACCACCAGGGGTCAGTCCCTCTGGCTATAACCCCTCAATCTGCATCTAGCGCCTCTGCTTTTTTCTGCCTAGCATAGGAGAAGGACCTGGCTCCCTATGGGACCATTGGTCCTGGAGATTTTTTACTTTCTATTTTTTTCTTGATATTTTTTTGATCCTGAGATCTAATATCAACTGCTTGCTGGGTGACAGGCTGTATAATATAGATCCTTGTAGTCTCCCCAGGCTGGCCATCGAGCGCGGGCAGACCTTTAGCTACGCGCTGGGTCAGCCACAACATACCCCATTGCTCCAGGGGTGGCCGGTGACTCAGTCTCCCTTCCCTCCTCCCCATGCATCTTGGCTGCGTCTGCTGTGTACCAGACCAGTGGTCCTCCTGGGGGAGATCCGGGTCCTAGCTGGGGGCTGCGCGGTGCGTCCGCGGGTGGGCATCCTGGGGTGGGCAAAGCGCGTCGGCTGTTAGCCATGTACATTCCGGGCGTAGAAAACTTGCGAAACGACTACCTAAGTCACCAGGAGCTGGACCAAGGAGAATGGTCGCTACACCCGTATGTGTTTGGGCTACTTTGCCGGAGGTGGGGCACGCCAGACGTGGATCTCCTGACTTCTCAACTCAATCGAAAGTGGGCGGATGCTACAGATGCATTGGTGGCTCCGTGGGGACAGTATCGGTTAATCTATGCCTTTTCCCTGCTGAAACTCCTTCCTTGTCTGCTCCGCAGAGTGGTGACCGAGAGAATTACGGTGATTCTAATTGTCTCAGATTGGCCTCAGTGTCCCTGGTACACCAACCTTGTACACCTGGTGGCGGATGTTCTTTGGCGACTGCCAATGCAAGAGGACCTTCTGTCGCAAGGTCCTATACTTCATCCGGCTTTACAGTTGCTGGCTTCAACGGCATGGCTTTTGAAAGTCAGGTACTAAGGGAATAAGGCCTGTCAGACTCAGTAATTTCCACCATGCTGAGGGCATAGAAGTCATCTTCACGGAAGATCTATCATCGCACGTGGAAGGCCTACATCTCTATGTGTGAGGAGATGGAGTGGTGTCCACAGGCATATTTCGGTTTCCAGGATCCTGCTGTTTTTTTTTAGCGCGGATCAAAAAAGAAAGAAAAAAAACTTGCCTTGAGCACCGTTAAGGGGCAGAAATCAGCCCTGGCTGTCTATTTTTAAATGACCCTTGGCGACTCATTCACTGGTAAGTACATTTGTGCAAGGGGTTCGACATGTAGCCCCTCTGGTTCGACCATTACCTCCATGGGATTTGAATCTGGTGCTCTCTGTACTTCAGAAACCTCAGGTTGAGATCAGAGAGATTCCCCTTTTGACACTCTCAGAAAGTTGCCATTACATCCGTCGGGAGGATTTCTGCATTGGCGGCCTTGTCTTGTAAGTCCCCATACTTGATCCTACACAAGGATAAGGCGGTGCTACGTCTGCAGCCTTTGTTTCTTCCGAAAGTTGTTGTTTTCGGCTTTTCACTTAAATGAGGACATTGTGCTTCCGTCCTTATGTCCTCGGCCGTCACACCCCAAAGTGGTTGCTTTGCATTCCTTGGACGTGGTCAGAGCTCTGCGGGTGTATCTGTCCGTTACGGCTCCGTTTCGGAGGTGTTTGTGTCGGTGGCTGGTCCAAAGAAGGGCCTGGTGGTCTTGTTGGCCACCATTTCTCAGTGGATCAGACAGATCGCGATTCAGGCTTATACCCTAAAAGGGCGGGTGCCTCCCTTTCCTGTCACAGAGCATTCGACCAGGGCAATAGATGCCTCCTGATCCTTCCGACATCAAGCGTCTGTCTCCCAGGTGTGCAAGGCGGTGGACCTGGTCGTCCATTCACACTTTCACCAATTACTACAAGGTTGATGTGCATGCATCTGCGGCCACAAAGTTTTGCAGGTGGCCATTTAAGGTTGCAACTCCTCCGCCAAGGAGCCAGGTTTTTTTTTTGGGGGGGGGGGGGGGGGGGGTGGGGGGGGGGTTGGTTTGCTTGCTGTGCCCACCCCTCGTTTTTTTTTACACTGCTTGGGGACGTTCCTACTATCAAGAATAAAAGGAGCTCTGTCCGTCCGTAAACGAAAGAAAATAGGATTTTTGCACTCACCGTAAAATCCTTTTCTCTGAAGTTCATTGACGGACAGCACCCATCCCTCCTTTTTATGTTTGTACTGCTTTTTGACAAACTGAGCTGATAGATGCAGAGTGAGGGGTTATAGCCAGAGGGACCGCCCCCTGAGTGGTACTGTTCAGCTTTGCTGTTACATGTTTTTAACTGTTTAACATGTCTGCCTAATCCTCTCCTGATAGAAGGCATATAAACCCTACTGTCAAGAATAAAGGAGCTGTGTCCGTCCATGAACTTCAGAGAAAAGGATTTTACGACGAGTACAAAAAAAGGGATTTTTAAATACAGCTTACCTGTAAAATCCTTTTCTTGGAGTACATCACGGGACACAGAGCGGCATATTCATTACTATGTGGGTTATATGGAGTACCTTCAGGTGTGGACACTGGCAATCTCAAACAGGAAGTCCCCTCCCTATAATAACCCCCTCCCCTAGAGGGAGTCCCTCAGTTTTGTAGCAAGCAGTATGCCTCCCAAAAATGGTCCCCCAAAAGAGGGGTGGGAGCTCTGTGTCCCGTGATGTACTCCAAGAAAAGGATTTTACAGGTAAGCTGCATTTAAAAATCCCTTTTTCTTTCTCGTACATCACGGGACACAGAGCGGCATATTCATTACTATGTGGGATGTCCGAAAAGCAATGCTTTAATGAGGGGAAGGAGACAGTCTTCCAAAGAAGGATTCAATTTAGAGGTAAACTCAAACAATAATAATAAATCCAACTTAGTCAAGAAAAAAACTTTTTTTTTTTTTTTTTTTAAAACCCAGGGTGCTTCTGATCCCGAGGATTTCAA